>CM069451.1:20489938-20540089 GCA_035610835.1 Ophiura sarsii | reverse complement strand
ATCCTTTGACATTAGTAAAATATCCAAGATTCATAACCTGAAAAGGTTGTTGCTGACACCATTATCGCTGTGTGATGCAATGGGTATTTAAAAAAACAATCAGACAGATACACAAATATTGTAAGGCCAAACAAAGAAGAAGGTCTGTCTCAGAAATATTGCTGTGCGATTTGATTTGATTTTAATTTTTTGTAGAAAAAAGGCCATGAGGTATACAAATTTTTTTAAAAATTTGTTGCTAATCCAAGCTTACAGAGACCTTTTTTTAAAAATATTTTGTAACAAAATACAAAATCAACAAAATCAACAAAAAAACAACCCCATAGCTCATTTCACATACCAATGCAGGCGGGCTTCTGAGACAGACAATCTTCTTTGTTTGGCCTAAGGTGACAAGTTATAATAGTTATTAGTAAACAACATAAGAATATTCTCAACCTGTTATTTGTATCCTATTCACATCATGAACTACTCAGGGAACTACTATAAGCACTAAAGCATGCAGTAGATGAACAGGGCCATTGTGTTTGTTTGATTGATATTGGCTTTTATCAATGGATCCACGAAACCATTTCAAACTGTTATGTGACAAGCCATTCATAAATCTATTCATCATTTCCTAGGTTCAAGCATGGACTTCAGATAAGTCCATGGTTCAAGTGTGTGTAACCATTCAGATACTTAAGTGATATTATTGATCAATGCATGACAATGAATACGAATGGTTTCTGAATAATGTCCCGATATTGCAGTTTCTAAGTGTTGTGATAAAGTACATACATGATGCATAAAGGTTGCAGAGTTTTAAATTAACATAATAAGCATAATAAGCATACGCATTGGGCAATTCATCGCCTAAAGGGGAATAAATGGACGAGATTGGTTGCCTAGTTAATTCAAAATTTGGGGCAAAGTGAGTTGGATATGGTGGTAAAATGAGTTGCGTTATTAAGGCCTGAAAAAACAGTATAACGATTTCAAAACTCGCCACACTGGCATCGTTGTCAATTCTCATGTGGCGGGTAACACTTGCACATGCAGAGGCGGCGGCTGGGGCCTAAACAAACCTGAAACTCGACAACTGGTATTTCCGTTGTCCATAAATTCACCAGATTCCCCTTGCTGTTCACCGTCGTTTTCCAGCTATTTGACACATCTACGGTGAATGCGTCTGCATCGCCTCCATTTCAAGAATTTTCGTTAAACACAGCCCGTCTCCCAGACTCAATTATATCATCGATCACAGCGGCAGAGTTAGCTTGCCTACTATGATTCGTACGTGATACATTTAGCAATGCTGATGAAAGTGAATTGTGTTTCAGATAGTACTTGCCGAGTCCACGGGTCTATAGATCTATCTCTAGCACCTCTTCCCTTTCCTCTAGCTCTTTCTCTGTACATGACAGAATCCGTTCCCGATGCTCCTGGATCCGAAATCAAGTTGGACAACACTTTCGCCTGGGTCCTTGTTTGGCGGACTTGAGCGTTTGTTTAGGATGGGTCTGGGTAAGAGGCGGATTTGCCTGCCTTCCTCTTTGTGCCTATTTTTGAGGGCATAACAAAATGTCAACAAAGAAAAAAGTAATGTTCTGACTGATTATAAAACAAGTTTATTTTTTTATTTTTCAAGCGTACTACTCATGGAAAGTCATCAGAAATCTGATTAGATTAAGAACATCCAAGGATGTTGATAGTAAGCCAGTAAAATGTCTAAGCAAACAACCGCAAAGAATGATCAACCTAACAGTAACAGAGAATGATTAAGATCCGTTTCATAAATATATCCCAGCAAAACAACCGACCAGCGAATGAAAATAAATGAGCACTGGTGGTAGAACCAAAAACCGCAAGACTTCAATGACGGCCTCTGATTGGCTCAATGTCCGGTTGTGAGGGGGGGGGGGGGGGGGGGGGGGGGGGGGGGGGGTCACTGACCCCCTTTTTCACCCTTTGCTGCTAGCTCTTATGACCCCCCCCCCCCCTTTTGAGCCTGCATCAGTTCTTAAGACCCCCAATTTTATTGAAAATTCAAAAATCGCGTTCCAAAACCCCAATTCTTCGAAAATGTTGCGTTCTAACACCAAAATGTGCGTTCTTGTTTATCAAAATTGAACAATAGGCCAGTTCTCAAGACTTACTTTTTTGAAAAAATCAGTTCCTAAGACCCTATTTTTCGTCATAAAATCAACTCAGTTCAGTTCTGTAACCCCCCTTTTTGAGACCCTGGGCGGCACACCCCTACCCCAAAAAAAGTTGAGTGCCCCCCCCCCCCCCCCACCGGGCATTCAGCATTCAAAGCATGCCACTTTTGTTTCATGGAGTAAATGAGTTTGATCGAGAGTGCCCTCTATCAAACTTAATTATGGCAACTGTTAATCACCATAGGTCGCATCGAACTACTAAAAATAGCTGGTAGTCGCACATATTTCATACTTTTTTAGTCGCGCAGACGACAAGATGTCTACACACAGCCCATATGCTGGATAATGGCTGTGTATAATGATAATGCTAATTTTCACGTAAATAACATTTCCCTATTGGTTGAAAAAACTATGGTGTTCATTACGTCATTCGCGACAGATCGTTCGAGTTGAATTGAAGTCAACTGGCCACAACCGGTCATTTCCAGTCAAGCGATCTCTTGATCGATGTATTGGGAAGTCGTTGCAGGTCGCTGTGATGGTCACTGCAAAAAGATATGCTCTATACTTTCCAACGCATGGCAGAAGGAGACCAGGTCGACCACAAACTTCATACCTTACATATGTAAGACAATTACTGGGGGACAAAGAAGGTGCAATTCAAGAAAAACAGATTGCCACACTTGCTACTGATCGTCGTGCATGGAGAAATCTTGTGGTCGACTGCTCTGCAGCCGACGGATGATGATGTGATGGTCACTATCAGATTTTTTGGATTAAAAACTTGTCATAGGGAGCGACCCGGATTGCAAAGCAACTTAGTATGTAATCAGCATTAGGCATAATTCATTACTAGATGAACACAACTTCAATTTTTTTCTTCAAAAAGGTTCAGTTACATGAAAATGATTAGGTTGTCCTTCACACTACCTCTCTCATTATGAGGAGCAGAAGTTGTATCTGATTGTATTTTCAATGTTAAAACAATCGCTAATATTTAATCAAAAAGACCAATGAAGTCGGCGCCAAGCATGTTTTACTACTCTTTTTTACTAACAGCCATTTTCTTCTATTTAATAATTCATGTTTATATTAATGTCTTTGTGTTTTATTAAAGCAGTGGTTATTGAGCATCACTGGGCAAAAAAACCTTATATCCGGATAATTATCGTTTATGAAATATGGTAGTTTAAAGATATCGTGTGCAAAATTGTCTTGTCCACAGATGCCTCCAAAGTTTCTTTCAAAGAAGTCAATCCTGAACTTACCTGGTCAAAATACGTTGTCTAAAGTGCTATTTTACATTCCAGAATCTTTTAGTCAAATGGACTAAGATGAGAAGGCTACTGTGGACCAACAATTTTGCACAGGTTATCTTTAACGTTCCATATTTCATAAACGAATTGAGCCAAGTCTTAGAGTTTTAGCCCAGTAATGCTTAATAGCCTCTGCTTTGATAAAACGTAAAGATATCAAATTACCAAATGTTACTAGTAAGTAGTAACTAAAAATGGCTGCCAGAAATAGGTTAACTTTTTTTTTTTAACCACCTGGTATATTTTATACAATCATTATCTTTATTTTGTACCATCAGGAGGAGACATACTATGGCAAAAAGTTAGGAGATTTTTCATTGGATGGTTCCCCTACGCTTCATGGTGTGGCAGGCACGGTGTATGCATTAGATAACAGAAGACTATGGGTTGTTGGATTCTCTTATGATGGACAGGGACCAGGTTAGATTTACATCCTCATTTACACTCTTTCCAATTTTTTTACATTGTGTTGGCTGGTTTTGTGTATTCAGTTCATATATTCATACACTGGTAGTGTTCAAGATCCAATCAGAAAAGAGCAGGAAGTAAAAAACACAGAGCGCATTGAAAATGTCGAAATATTTTGCCGTTTTTGACAAGAAAAACATGTTTTGTTTTTTTGTGTTTTTTTTTGTTTTGGGGGGGGTCGTATTCATTTGCATGTTTCACATTTTGTTCAGGTAGATATATGTGAAGTAAATTAAGCTATTCAAATAGAAGCTGAAACATTAAATTAAATCTGGATATTTCTTCACATTATGTTGAATATTAGTCAACATATTCTTTGTATTGTGAATTGTAATTGTCAAAATTAAAATTTAACAACTGCATTGTTTTGATATGGCCATATATGTCTGTACATTGATAATATAAACTGTTAACCCCCTGAGAACTACCTGCCGATTGGTCAGAAAGATGGATACATCATTTATTGCACCAATCAGAGATAATGTTAGAATAATTGAATCCCGGATAAAAATTGAAGTAAAATATTTTAGACGCAGTTTTTTAACTGGTGATTCAAATGTATATATTTTGCTATTAACCAATCAGAAAGGCTGTTAGATAGCCAGGTAGTACTCAGGGGGTTAAAACACAGTTTTAATGTGTTTTTGTATCCACATTATTTTATCAGATGCCTACTTATGGGTTGGTACAACTGCTACACCTGGTGCTGAAGGATACATTGTTCCCGTTGATTCAAGGTAGGAATGACGGTTTTCTCTTTCATCTCAACATTGGACACACTGATTGTAATATCCATGTGCCCATCCCTAATCCTAACACACACACCCCTTCAATCCAGTATATTGCAGGCATTAGACTTGGACTGCAATGTTGTTTTATATTTATTTTATTTTTTCAAACACTGTATAAATTTATTCTGGGACACTCTGTGATAAAACCACCTGTATGATTTTTACTGAGAAAATCAGCAAATTGCATGTTGTAGTATTTTACAATGAGCACCCGAATATCATATAGGAAGGGGAGAGAGACACAAAAATAAAACCACAATCTGCATTTATCACTTTTTGATTTGAAGAGTTCTGACACAAATTATGAAATAAATACCACATTATGTGGTCTCACAAATGCTGAAGTAACAGTAGTTAGGTGAATATCAATACCACTGTGAAAGTAGTCTATAATGTATGCGGCAGGAATATGACCTGACCCGGGTCAGGTCATAGGTCATTCCAGCTTAGTGCTATTTCATCTCATATAAACCAGTTTACAGTCCTCCGTATGTCCAGTCCGTCGTGGTGAGGTCACTGGAGTTTGGAAATAACATTATGTATTAAAGGTTTTTTGAATTGTTATAACGTTAATGATTCAGTGTGTTATAATGTGTAACATAACGTCTAAACCTAATTATATTTGTCTGTACAGCGGTGATAAACTTGGAGCGTATGATAATGCTGAATTTGTCGTGACTCTCCCAGATGGCATGACCCTCGATCACTACAATTGGATATCAGTCTGGTGCAGACAGGCTGTGGTAAGTTGACCGTGTACTCCACCAGGGTTTTTTTTGTGTGACTCTCCTGATGGTTAGATCATGGATCACTAGAGATGGATCAGTATGGTGTTAACAAGCTGTATGGATTTGATCTGAGAATTTATCTAATCTAATTAGGCTGTTTTGAAGACGGACAATGTTCTAGAAATGTCATTTATATTGTGTGACTCGTTGAAAGCAGCACAAAAATTACAAATTGAAATGATTATGAAATCCTACAAAAGTCAACTCTCAATTCATTTTACATTCTGGCTTCATATGTTTAAAAATCAAATATGTCATAATATCATATAGGTTAGTGGAAACTTACAGTAACAGAAAATGCTTAATATGTTGAAAATTTACCTTTTTGGCTGATATTTTTATCACTGTGTATGAAACAAAGCCTACTTGATTTTGACTTGTACATCTCTAACCAAGTTATTTTTATGTACTGTACCGCACCGTATGTATATATGTATAGCAAATCATTGTTTTGGTTCATTCTGCCGTTACCATTCAACAGGCCAACTTTGGTCATGTATCGATCCCTGCTGATTTCATCCCACCAAGCGTCCACACCATCAGCCAATTAGGGAATGATCCCGCGTCGCACGGAGTGCAAGCAGATAGTGTTAATATACTGGATACAAGACGCATAGAAATTGTTAATCTTAGCTATGATGGACTAGCTCCAGGTAAGAATAGGTCCATCCGCTTTCACACAACTTGTATACATACACTGTTGAATGTGATGGACATAAAAAGGGACAAGCAAGTGGTGTTATATAAGACGCATTGAAGTTGTTAATCTTAGCTTTGATGGACTAGCTCCAGGTGAGACAACTACATAAATGTTCAAATATTCTTGTACACATACACACTTTTTGTATGTTAACACTTTCCACACGGCAGGCGTCTGCAGATGACATTCCAAAATGTCACAAAATGTTTCAAAAATGTCAAAAAATGTTGGAATTTCATTACCATATTTAGAACATGCCTAGTGTTGATTCAGTAATCCCCTGGATAGACCTTGAAAGTTTGGTAAGGTTTCTGAAAAATCTGTTTTGTATAATTATGGTAAAACCAATAGCCACGTAGAAAGTGTTTAAGGCATAAAGAAAGATAGGGGACACATATGATGCACAGTGCCATTGTTGCCCATATCGGCGCCCGCATTCTTCTGTATTCATTCGCCGCTGTTATGAGGCTTCTCCAATTTGGAACTGATCAAACTATAGTTTTAGCTCTATCATGTGGTGGTTGTATTTTTTGACAGTTTTATAAGACAATTCATAGACTGACTGAAAAAAAGCACATGGCACTGGTTTTATTATAATAATGGTTTCTATTGTGTCAATTTCTGTTCTTCAGATACCTACTATTGGGCTGGCAAAGGCACTCCTGATTCAAATGGATTCATAGTCCCTCCAGCTGATGGAAGGTAAGAAGGGTTTTTTTTAAATTGCTGACAGATTTGATCAAATTTTGAGATTTCCCCTGTGTATTGTAACTCCTTATTTTCCACGCTTGGTGTACCATGTTATTGCATAGTTGCAATTTTGCCTTTCATACGTTTAGCCTAGCTTGAAGGTAAATCAAAATGGTGATTCATGTATGTCTTATTCAATGGAGGATATTGTAAAAAATAAGTAATAATTACCCTTTAATATTGCCCAGAAAATAACAAATAAAGAGTTTCTAAGTTTGTATGATTTGTATCATACTGACAATGGCAGGTTACTACGGTACCCTGTAGGCCTATACGTCACTGGTGTTACTTAGAATCTCAATAGGTTGATAGCGTAAGCATTCACTGTTAACTTTTGTTTGTTTAGACCTATCGATCGAGTCCCAGACAGATACCGAGTTGGGAGTTACACCTGTTGCATAGTAACGGGTCATCCACATATAGTTCATCCCACACTAAAAACGACACACTGGCAATTATGATTGGTTTTTTGTTTGTCTTTTCCCTGGACAATATTTAAGAGTAATCTTTTGAACATTATATTTTTCTACAAATGCTCCATCAAGTAAAGCATACTTGAATCACCATTTTATTGACTTTTAAGTCCACTTTCAGCTAGTACCAGAGATCAAAAGTATCCATTTGGAATATAATTTACAAATTCATGTGTGACATTTAAAAATTATCATATAGCTTTAAGTGCTTGTTTTATAGACTGTTCAATCTGCAAGTTAACACTTTCCACGCGACAGGCATCTCCAGACGACATGCAAAAATGTAACAAACGTTTCAAAAATGTCAACATAATTAAATGTCATTACCATATTTGGAATCACCATGAGCAATGCATTACCATTTCTGTAGTTAAACACTTTCCACACGGCAGGCGTCTGCAGACGACATTCCAAAAGTTCACAAAATGTGTCAAAATTGTCAAAATTATTGGATTTCATTACCACATTTGGAATCACCATGAGAAATGCATTAACATAAGTACAAACAGTATTGGTTCAGTAATTCTTAGGCTTTGAAAGTTGGAAAAGGTTTCTGAAAAATCAGTTTTGCAATGGTAAAACTAATAGCCGCATGGAAAGTGTTAAAATGACCTTTTGTGTCTATCGTTTCTACAGTGACCCTATGTTACCTAATGATGGTACAGCTATCAGCGGTAAGACTGTGATCCTTCTATTACCAGACGGTATAACAGTCTTTGACATAGACTACATCAGCCTGTGGTGTAGACAAGCATCGGCAAACTTTGGACATGTTGAAATACCTGCTAGAGAAAACCTGAATATACCACCGTACTACTTTGTACTAGGCCCGGAGGTAAGGATCCAATTCATATTGAGGTTTTTGTTAGATTATGATCTGCCAGCAAAACTTGGGTATGGCAACAATAATTTTAGTACGCATATCATTATAGAAGTGGGCATTTCATAATGAAGTGAAATTCATCTTCGATGACGTTTAGATTGCATGACTTGCATATCCTTTCATTTTGGGGGATTATCGGTGGCACCAAGGTTGAATCATGAGCGAGTGAGCGCTAACCCTTAATTTACAAAATGGGGATCTACGAGACTGGTTTAAAAGTAATTTCCAAAATCAAAAGATTCTTTGAACGTTCAGTAACATCAAAGGATAAGGAATGTATAACACAGATCAAGGATGTTTTGTATAAATCGATATTGTCAAAACTGGTAAATATGTCAATTTTTGTATACCTTCAGTATTATAGTGATATAGTTCTATAATATCGTACTCTTTTATCTCAATTCGATTTCTGCCAACAGGATGGCGTTTTCAAGAACTGTGAAGTGCTCGCAGGCAACAAATATCACGTTAGCTGGACTGTAGAGGGCGCCACCATCGCCATTCAGCTTCAAGGTATGGCCGAACCGAACACCTATCTTGGTTTTGGCATCAGTGGTTCTGATATGAGGACGGTTATGATCGGAGCTGATATCACGGCGGGTTGGATTGATCAGAATACAAACCAGGGTCGAGTGGAGGATTACTACCTTAGCGAATATGGACAGGTCAGTATTTCTATTCTCTAAATAAAGTAAAACTGGTTGTCTTACTGAATGTATTTGAAAAGCATAGTACATTCTTCAGCATGTATTAAGTTATACTCCCTATGTATAACCATTGGGCAATCTGCTGTAACATTGTTCAAGGGCCAAAAAAGAATTTCCAACTAATATTCTACATCAACTGTAAATGCATTGACCAAGTATATGAAGCAAGGTGTCATTTTAAAGCTTTCTTTCAAATAAAACTCAAACCTGTCACTGGACCCATTACACATTCATTATCGGATACTTCCCTTCTCACTACTCACATGGGGAAGGCATGTACACTACCTAGTTTCAAGAAGATTTTGAAGTCTCATTTCTATCCATCATATTGACTCTGTTTGCATTAGTTCTTTTTTATTTTGTTTATTTTTTTGTTTCATGGTGCTTTGATCTTTCTGGAAAGGGGCCTTTTAATGTATGTAATGTATGTAATGTATGTATTTTTGATTCTGTTACACAGTGCATAGTGACAGCTGGAAGTGGGGCATGTCCTGATACCATTTCTTCTACACCTGGTGAAAATAGCGTCACCATGATTGGATCCTCGTATAATAATGGCATTACCACCGTGTCTTATAGAAGGCTGTTGGATACTGGTGAGTTTGACAAATTGGAGATTAACCCCCCCCCCCCCCCCCCGAGAACTACCTGCCGATTGGTCAAAAAGATGGGTACATCATTTATCCCACCAATCAGAGACAATGTTAGAATAATTAAATCCCTGATAAAATTAGAGTAAAATATTTTAGAAGCAGTTGTTTTAATTGGTGATACAAATGAATATATTTTGTTATTAACCAATCAGAAAGACTGTTAGATAGACAGGTAGTGCTGAGGGAGTTAATGACCACACAGCAGTTGTATAAAGGGTACTGTGGAATGTCTTTAACATTTTATTTTTGAACCATTTAATTTCAAGGGGGTGCAACCCTAAAGGAAAATGCAAGATTTTAAGTAAAATGTTATGTTTAGTACAGAACATGATAAATATATATTTTCTAATTCATCCACCTCATTCGTTTAACCAAATCAAAGAAATTTGAATTTGTAAACCAATTAATTGGTTTGGTAATTTTAAACATCAAAACACTATTCCCCCATGTCTATTGAACAGCCTGCTAAGGAAACTGTACTTGCCAACCCATCACCAGAATATGAAAGCGTGATCAGCACTTTTGACCGCTGTAAAAGTGGACATTTTTGCGCTACATTTATTTTCACCCTACGGGCTAATATATTCATTTTGTATGTAGGTCTATATATGTAAGGAAGCTCACAATTGTGAAAATAAAAACAAGCAAAAATTTCAAAATGTGCAAAGCGCGAACATTTACACTGTTACAGTATATAAAAAGATGCATTCAATGCAGAAGCCATAATGTTGACTGTTTGCCCGATGAGATGACAAATAAGGTCATTTATACCAATTGCTCAGCATATAACCTTCTCCATAACAAGGGTTGAGCACCACAAGGCTGTAACTCAAAAATGCTATTCTGAGATAATCAACTTTCAAATATTCGGGGGACTAATTACAATACACTGTAGCACCCAACTTATAACTCTAGTTTTAGTCAAACTAAGAGTGTTTATGAGTTATCTCTTTATGGTTCTAAAAATCTAGATTATATGGATTATTTTGGTACTAAAATCTCATTTTGCCCAAAAGTTGAGTTACAGCCTTCTGGCGCTCAACCCTCGATATAAACCAAGTAGCAGCTATTACAAATAGGACCTTGTGGCACTAGACCCTTGAAATGTATTTCAATATTAATTGAAAAAAAAGAACATTAGTTTCCTAATTTAACCTCTATCAACGATATTTTTCTAATTGCAGGAGACACTACCACTGATAAAGTCATTCGCACGGACCAGCCCGTGTATATAGCTTGGGGGATTGGTCCTATTAACCCTGCCGGCCATACAGCCAAACACAGACAGAGAGCTGTTGGTAAGAAGAAATTATGGATAAATGATACACTGAAAACTACCATAAAAGTGTATTGTAACACATGTTTTTAGGTTTATCAAACCACTCTAGATATATAGTGATAAATTATGTGTTATACTGTACTAGTTATTATTTGTTTCAAAATCGATGTCTAAAGAGCAAACCTGATACTACAGATTAAAAAGTATTGATGACTCAACAATGTATTTAATGATGCAGCTCTACTTACTAAATGGTTGCATATTTTCTTGTGGTTTTCATAAGGTTGTAAATATCTCTCTCTCACATGTCTTGTCTTGTCTTGTCTTGTCTTGTCTTGTCTTGTCTGTATTTGTTTGATTATCTCTCAACACGTCGCATTTGTTTCGTTTTATTGTCTTTATATAATTTTGTGTTAGCATGTTAGCTTTAAAGTGTATTGTGGTATGTAATGATTTGTATGTTTGCCAAAAAAAGCTAAGGACAAAATGGGGAAAAAAGAAGACAAAATTCCAAATCTCTCAAATATAATTGATTTTCAAAGATTCTAAGCCACATTTGGGATAGGTTTTGATTTGGTGTAATAAAATGTTTGTATTTAAATTATTAAAGCCTTATGTTATCAGCTTGCAGCTAAACCAGTTTTACAGTTCAATGAAATGTATGGATATTTAAAATGTACAGCTTTTTACCGTATGTGTTATATATAAATTTGTGAAGAGAGG
Organism: Ophiura sarsii; assembly: GCA_035610835.1. Classification (NCBI taxonomy): domain Eukaryota; kingdom Metazoa; phylum Echinodermata; class Ophiuroidea; order Amphilepidida; family Ophiuridae; genus Ophiura; species Ophiura sarsii. Next base: position 20,528,417 of record CM069451.1, on the reverse strand, counting down.
TGAAAAGACATGTGATTAAAGTGTGTCCCAAACATTTTGATCAGACAATTGAAGAGTTAACAGCTTTAACAATGTGAATTACTTCTTCACTATTATTGCTAGAATATGTGTATACATTTATCCATCCGTTGTCAATTATTTCATACACATCCAACCCAATAGTTGTATATTTCATACACATCCAAAGATACAAAGCATTTAAGTAAGGTATGTTAGAACCTATTGTCTCCAATTTATTGCAAGAACAACCCAGGTATTGCATTAGCCCATTCAGACTTCAAACTTTAAAGGCAGAATTCGGGGGAAAACCAATCGTGCATTACATTTTTCTGTTTGAACATCTTTCGACTAGTGTAGTTATAGTTCTTAGACATGCTATATAGGTATATTTCATTTAACATCATTTTTTTATCATTATTATTATTATTATTATTATTAATATTTTTTTTGTTTTTTGTAAACTGATTCTTTTTTTTCATTTCTTTTTTTTCATTCTTTTTATTTTTCATTCATCTATATTCTAAACATAGTTATATAACATAATAACAATATAACATATACATTTAACATCATGTTAATCCAATTTATCGTAGGCCCAGTAACCATCGACTTTGGACGTACAAGCTCAACCTGCCCACCGCTTTCCACCACTACCGGACCGGTGCTGACCCCCTGGGTTCCTGCAAATATCATAGCGGGGAGTGAAATCACAACATTCCGTGCAACCATGGGTCAAGCAGGAGGGGTCCGTGGATACGAAGGCATTACAGGTAAAAAGTCTAGTTTTGTTAGTGTAAACAAATTGTAAAACATGACAAAATATGTTTGTTAAAGGGGTACTTGATCAATTTCAAGTTTGTTGCATTTTTATCCCCCTGGTTTGTAAAACCAGAAGGGGATTTTGTCATCATGTCAATGTGTGAGTGTATGGGGGTGTGGGGGTGTGTGTGTAGGGGAGTGCCCATTGGTTAGCCTTTTTGGTTAGCCTTTTCCCTGAATGCTGTATCTTTTGAACGGATGGACGCATTGACTTCAAACCTTCAGCGATAGGTAGGCCATGGTCAAAAAATGTGGCTGCTTTTTTTGGGTCGAATTTGCATAGGTCATCTGAGGTCAAAGGTCATCCAGAGGTCAAATCTTAAAAGTTGCCCGATTGACTTCAATCTTTAAGAAAAGAAACATGAACGTTGGGTGAACATGTCTAAAATAAATTAGAGGTCATCCGAGGTCAACGGTCATTAGAGGTCATCCAAGGTCAAAGGTCAACAAGGGTTAAATCGTGCAATGAACACCGGGGGAACATGTCAGAAAATAATTAGAGGTTATCCAAGGTCATCTGAGGTCAAGGGTCATCCAGAGGTCAAATTGTAAAAGTTGCCCGATTGACGTCAAACTTGGAGACAAGACACATGAACACGGGGGGAACATGTCTAAAATAAATTAGAGGTCATCCGCGGTCAGCGGTCATTAGAGGTCAACCAAGGTCAAAGGTCAACAAGGGGTTGAATTGTGCAATGATCACCGGGGGAACATGTCAAAAAATAATTAGAGGTCATCTGAGGTCATCCGAGGTCAAAGGTCATCCAGAGGTCAAATCGTTAAAAGTTGCCTGATTGACCTCAAAATTGGAGAAAAGAAACATGAACAACGGGGAAACATGACCCCTATGTGACCTTTAACCTCATTTAGTTGATCTACCAGCCAGGGGGATTCGCAAGTCGTGACTTGCAGTATTTTTGCAAATTATATTCACTATATAACCTTAAGAGTGTTAAGGAAAAACCCAACTTGTTTCCCTTTGTGCATCAAATCCATGGTAACATATTCTTTCATGTCCACAAGAAAGTATTTCCAACCATCAAATTTGTTGTAGAGACTAGCTCTTAGGCTGCTTAGCCATGGCTTAGTCTAAATCACCCGATCAGTTCAGCATTTTCATGCACAGAGTGATATCATATGCTCTAAATAGCCAAATGAGCCAAAATAATGTAATGTAATGTAAAGTATTTTAAGCTCTTCAATTTATTTATTTTTTCTACGAATAATATAGATTTTTGTCACATGCAAATGATTTGTTTGAACATGTGACTTGTATACCTCTAGTTTGGAAACAAATTTAAATATGGACCTGAATATCTTGGCTCACCCTGTATATTTAATTCTTGACTGAAATTATAAATGGAACATTCCATTATCAATACAGCGTGTCCCAAAAAACTGGAGAGCTTAGAACTAAGAGGGTAGGAAACATGGCTGCTTCATATTTAAGGATATAAAAGGTAATATATCTGACCTTAATTGGTGAAACTGTGAGCCTAATCGGATATCAACATTTTGATATACAGAGCTTTGAATAGAGCGTGGTCAGAACCTGTTTGTCCAGATTTTGCCCATGAACCGCCCATGCGGTGCATTTGCACCAATGAAAGACAGGTATATTTATGTTCATATCCCAAAATATAAAGCAGTTACGTTTTCTACTTTTTAAGTTACAAGCTCTTTAGTTTTTGGTCCCATTTTTTTGGGACATGCTGTATAACATTAATCCTCTTGTCTGCAGGTCGATCAGGCTGGGGAATCGCATGGTACCTTAACAACGAGATCATCCCCGTCCTGACGCTGACGCGTGGAGTGACTTACACATTTGAAGTATTAGGAGGGGACGATCCAAGTCTTTCAGCTTCATACCATCCATTCTACATTACTGATGATCCTGATGGTGGATATATACAACAACCTGCAAACGTCAGAGAGGTATGTGGTGTAAGAGATGGATGTATAAAAATGAATCTCAAAATGTAAATAAACTAAGTTGTAAATTGATCAAAGGTATAGTTTTCATCACTTTGGTTGAGATTCAATATTATCAAATTTGATCAGATCAAACCCGGGGGGGGGGGGGGGGGGGGCACTCAACTTTTTTTGTGTAGGGGTGTGCCGCACAGGATCTCAAAAAGGGGGGCTACAGAACTGAACTGAGTGGATTTTATGACGAAAAATAAAATCTTAGGAACTGATTTTTTCAGAAACGTAGGTCTTGAGAACTGGCCTTTAGTTCAATTTTGATTGGCAAGAACGCAAATTTTCAAATTTTTTTTTGGGTTTTAGAACGCAAAATTTTCAAAGAATTTGGACTTTGAAACGCAAAATTTCGCGATTTTTGAATTTTCAATCAAATGGGGGTCTTAAGAACTGATGCAGGCTCAAAAGGGGGGTCATAAGAACTAGCAGCAGAGGGTGAAAAAGGGGGTCTTCGGCGCGGCACATACCTATACCCTTTTCCAATGTCAGTGCCCACCCCCCCCCCCCCGGATCAAACAACACTGCATTTTGGCAATATGGTATTCTATGTAAGAATATGTAACTCATTCTTCTTTGTACAACATCAGGCCTAAAAAAATGGTTTGATTGGCCTAACATGACAAAAACAAATAGGGTAGGTCGGTCGGGATTTTTGATTTTTGATTTATTTTTTTTAAATCACCTGCTTTTCATTTCGATGGGGACTTAAAATAGCCGAAAATGAAAGCAAACAGTCAGAAACTTTAATACTTTGTTCAATTTTTATATACAAATTTGTTTTAATTTGTTTTGTTTTTTAATATAAATTATTATTATTATTTTTTTTTCTCCCTCAAAATAATACAAAATATTCAGGGTCGGCGATGTATTTAGGGTCGGTCCCTACTTTGATTCAATAGGCCTATACGCTCTTGCCTCCGGGATATAAATTCTAGAAGATGTCTATAAGCCTTTGGTTTAAATAACTTACATAAGTAGTAGCATAAAAGCTGGTATTTTCACTTATTTTCATTTATAAACATTAAACTACAATTTAATATGAAGACGTTTTTCAATAGAGTTACAAAAAGTCTAAATGCAAAAATATTTGCTTTTACAATATTTGACGGTCGAATTCTAAATCTTCTTTTATTCATGTTTATCTCCGTAGCAATTCACTATCTTTGCTGGACCTTCAGGTAGGGTTACAATTATTTTTTGTTTGTTGTCTAAACGTATAATTTATTTTATTTTCTCGGAAAAAGTGTTCTTTAGGTCTCAGATACTGGTATACCAGTATCGCATGATACTGGCACATGCCATTTGAGTTATACATTAACCCCCCTGAGAACTACCGGCCGATTGGTCAGAAAGATGGATACATCATTTATTACACCAATCAGAGACATTGTTTAAATAATTGTATCCCTGATAAAGATTGGGGTGAAATAGTTTAAAAGCTGTATTGTAATTGGTTAATCAAATGAGTATATCATGTAATTAAGCAATCAGAAGCGCTGTTAGATAGACAGGTAGACCCCAGGGGGTTAAGTATGCAAATTCCTTCCCTGTCATTTGACACGTCATTCACGAAAATGGAGTAGATACTATTAAAGTTATGATAGCTTAGGCCAAACAAATGTAATACGTTGTCTCAGTGGCCCGCATGCTTTGCTTTTAAAATGAGATTTCGTGCGTAGCCCTACGCGTGGCAGCCATTTTTTTTTTTTTCTCAATTTTTTTTCTCAATTTTTTTTTTATTTTTTTTTTTTCCGATAAAAAATAAAATAAAATAGTCAGTTTCGGTGATACTCGGCAACCTTGTGACTGAGAACACACATTCAACTAACTTTGTAAAGTTAAGAGATAAAGAGAATACAAGCATACAATGTGCATTGATCATATCTGATGAACAAATCACACAACTATTGACTATATTATTATTTTTATAAAAATTAAAATAGAGCACATAGACCATAGCTTATTTTGGTAAAAAAATTAAAAATATAAAAATCGCATAGCACTTTGCTTTTTAGCCAAAAGACGCTGAGACAAAGTATTTAATTTTGTTGGCCTTATGTGAACAGACATGGGATAGGTGTCTGCTTGATACACTCTTGGCTACAGAAATGAGCTGCAATAAAAGCAGCATAAACTGAAGTATGTTTGTTTACATTCTATAATAATTATAGAAACAAGTATCTAAATACATTTTTGAACAAACACTGGATCATTATTAGGCAATGTCTTGCTAGACGTCCTGTAACTGATGTGCGCATGCTCATAACAATTGAAATGTGTTGTAGACTTTGTAGTTGTATACGGTTTATTCCGTACGGGACGTCTAGCAAGATATAGCTCATTATTATACTGGTTTTCTCACCACAGAGGGCCCACTGTGTTCATGGGAAAGTACGAGTGGCTGCTCCCCTAATGACTTCAACAACTTTGCCGGTTACCGTGACAACTGCTTGGAGGAACAATGTGCATCAGGGGATCCCGCCATTTTGCCGTGGACTCCTGATGCAGACACGCCGGATCTGGTGTACTATCAAGTAAGTGAATAGAAGAAATAAGTAGTTATGATAGACTAAGGACTGAAGAATTTTAATATTCAAAAGCTTGTATTATTGAGCCCAGGTTTCAATGTGCCTTAATCAAGTATTTTAACACTTTCCACGTGGCTATTAGTTTTACCATATATACAAAACAGATTTTTCAGAAACCTTTCCCAAATTTCAAAGTCTATCTCAAGGATTACCGAACCAATACTAGGCATGTTTCCACTTATTTTAAAGTATTTCTCATGGTGATTCTAAATATGGTGATGAAATTGAATAATGTTGACATTTTTGAAGCAATTTGTGAACTTTCAAAAGTGTCATCTGCAGACGACTGCCGCAATGAAAGAATTAAGAACAAGCTGCTCTCTTTCTCAACATTTGATGATGGAGTGACGATCTCAGCCCTTTAATGGCAAAAGAATGTATCTTATATGAAGTTTTCTAACAGTATACTTCCTTTTAACATGATCAAAGTTGAGCTTTTTTCTCCATAAATCATGTAGTGGTAAAAGGCAGTATATTACTTTTATTGTCTTTACAAGTTGCAACCTTTTCCTAAGTGAGGATTATTGAACCAAGTTAACACAATCCATGTTAAAAGGAAGTATATCATTAGGAAAGTACATATAAGATACATCCTTTTGCCATAAATGGGACGAATTCTGTGCTGATAGAACTACTTGGTAGTTTACCACAGATGTTTTTGCAGCCAGATTCCCTTATAAAAGACAAAGAAAAATACAAGTACCATGTTAACCTGACAGTCCTGAGGAACATCTGCAACCTTGTATATTTTTGATATTTTGTTCCATCTATATCTTATGACTAGTATACAAGAAGATTTTTAATTTTTCCCTTTTTATTTTTATATGCAAACATGTGACCTGGCACAACAAAATGAGCGTAAAGTTGCTGGGGCTGATTTTGAGTTATGGCCTGAAATAGTCAATTTGACAAGGGGAGGTCGAAAGTGAGATATTTTCATTTTCGGAAAGATAAACTATTTATGTATCACATTCCGAAGTATTAAGAAAATATTTTGGGTCTAAATATGTTTTTTAAGTCATTTTAGAGAGGGTATTTTATTCTTACATCTCAAGAAAAAAACGCAAAGGGAGGAAAAATGTTTTGAAATGTCTCGAAATTACCATGTTTACATCGTCATTTCCAAGGGTTTAAAAATAATATCCCTTATGGCAAATTTGGTATGGTCTTAAAGGTCAGGGCTTTCCGAAGCTATAAATAGTAGTTTGAACCCTGTATACTCCCAAATGATTCAATGAGAGGCCGTTTAATAAGAGTTATTTGGCATAAACAATCTTTCGATTAAGACCTGTGATTGGCATTTGTACACCAAGTGACGATAAGCTTCACTGACTTTGAAGGCCTTTTCTCCAATTCAATAATTCAGCGGTGATTAACTTCAATTTATCATAATTTCACTTTGGAATGGCCTATTATACCAACTTTGATGTCATTTTAAACCTGAGGACATCTACTTTCTGAAAATGCGCAAAATCAGTTTTAATTTTTTGCGACTTTACTCTCATTTTGTGGTACCAGGTCACATATGACAAACAATTGTGTTAGCTGAAGGAGAAACAAGCTAAGCATAGGAGGCAAGTCAATGCAATTATAGTGTTAGTGAAAACAAGAGACAATTATATTTTACATTATGATTTTCTTATTTTTGTTTTGTTTCTATAGTGCTATACTCATAGATTCCTCGGCTGGAAGATTCATGTTGTAGATCCGCCATCTTTAGGTATGTTGATAATGATACTGTTTTTACTTTTATGTCTCATGTTGAAATGTTACACACTGAGCCACCTGTTAATCAGTGGATGACCAGTCAAAAACTTTTGCAGGCTCAGTAGCAATTACTATTATGATATCTGTTTTATACACAACAAGGCATAAAAAAAACCTGTTCTACGGGCTGACCGAACCATTTTTGTGGGGAATTTTTTAAAACAATTTGGTTAACAAATTGTTTAAAAATGGTTTGAAAATTTGAGGGAAAAAAGGTTGAGATTTTTGAAAAAACAGATTAGAATTGTTGAGGCCAATAAAATTAATTTGTCTCAAACCTCCCATGCGCATTAGTAAATTGATGCACGTTATATTTTCTTAAAAGTAGAAATGTCTTTCCGACCCCCCCCCCAAAAAAAAAACACCCCACAGAACATCCCAAAGTTTCACAGATTTTTCTGAAATTTTCTCTGCGTTCGTAAGTCCATTTGTGCTCCATCACCCAGCCACCTCCTACGCAAGTATGAAATGCAACACTCTCTAATTTATTACATGATACCGTATCGAACAAAGTAGCTGCATTTGTGCAGCTGGTAAAAGAGACTGCCACCTCCTATGCAAACATGAAAGGCAGCACTGACATAATTATTGTGAAGTTATATGTAGCAAGGCAGCGTCGTTTGAGCACTTGGTAAAAGAGACTCTTCAATGCAGTGTGCAATATTACCATTCAGTTCAATATGCTGGTCCCCTTCACCTGATGATCTACCATACACACGAACCTTGGTTTTTGACGGATTGGAGCAAAGGGCACAGGGAACTAGTGTAAAAGTCCAACTACCAGCCCTGGTTTATTTTGTTATTGCCCGTGTGACTGATCGGTGCACAATTCGTGGATGATTCAGTCATACTGAAAATCAAAATTATTTCAAAAGAAACCACGTTTGGGTGAGAGAATAGTTCCCCTGTAGAACAGGCTGTTGTTTTGTCCGTCTAACCTATACTAATCACATTTTTGCATGTATTTGTAAACAGTTAAATTAGATTCCACACTGGAGCAAACAATTTTCTTTATCTTAATCTTCATCTTTATCTTACAAATTTTCTTCAGTAACAAAAGGACGTACTAGAACAATGTGGCTCCCATGTGCACATAAATTTATTAAGGATTGATGAAATACATATAAAACAGGAACAATGAAATGACAATTGTTAATGCAAGGTCAATGATATCTCAAAAAGGTTTATAAGGGACCAAATGATGATAGGTTTGCATTATGGGACAGGAACAGAATAACTGTAATTTGGATAAAAAGAGACCATTCCTTCATAACAATTTTAGGCGATGAAAAAACCCACCCGTTGACGATACGGACAAACGGGACCGCTCTGGTAGGTCGGGCGTTGTTAGTTGATGTTTTTTTTTTTTTTAAGATTTTGCACAATTTTACAATAACAATTCCCAAAATGAGACCTGTCATCACAAAATGAGAGTTAAGTTGGACATTTTTATTTGCAGGTTTGTCCAGATTCAAAATGCTCAGAAAACAAGCTTTGAAACGATATGCAACTTAACATTACTGCTCAATGTTCCCCCGTCAAAATAAAATTGAAGTTGCAAAATTCCTTTGTTTTCTATTGATTTTGGGTATGTTTATTTGACCATGGCTCCTAATGCACAGAGTGGCGACTTAACACTCATTTTGTGGTAACAGGGCTCGAATGTTCACAAAAGTTGTCTTAAAACAAAATCGAAAATTTACAACAAATGTGTCAGTCCGGCCCGAACATCAGGTTTGTGGTTTTTTTGTTGCCTCATCTCATTTTATTTTGTTTCAATTTGCAGGCGATACTTACTATGGAAAGTTGGTAGGTGTTTTTGGTGGCTTACCAGCCCAGAGGCAATCCAACACTCAACATGGGGTTGCAGGTGATGTGTACGCCATCGATGGCAACACTGTCTGGGTTAGAGGTTTCTCTTTTGATGGACAAGCACCTGGTAAGAATTTGGAAATTTATTATAATATGTGACTCAACATGAGTTATTGAGGTAAATATTGAGTTATTATTAATAAACTATTGAACCTAGCATGCCTGAAACAGTTTCATGTATTATCATTGTAATACATGTATATTTTTGTTTATATCTGTAGATACCCATTTCTGGGTTGGTAATACAGCTTCACCAGGACCAGATGGAGTTGTTGCTGTGCACAACCCAGACAAGTACGTACAGACCAAATAATACTAAACTCTAGAAATTGCACTGGCCCCTAAATTCAAAATCTGACGTGATTTGTTATTGTGACATTCCACACTAATTAAAAATGAAGCATTGTTCCATTCGTTTTTGCGTTTGTTGGTAGGGATGCGCCAGATTGCAAATATTCAGCAAGGCAACAGATGTGCGCCATCAAAAAGAGATGCATCGGGTTCTCGTATGTGCGTTAAAAAATTGTGTGAACATGTTAAAATGAGACGCTGTATGCCTTGACAACAAAACTAACAACAAATGCCAAATACCCCAGATCACACAGCGACCGCGGTCGTCAAAATCCGTTAGTGCTCCGCCTGTGGTACAGACAACAGACTCATTCAGCGTGTTTTTATTAAGCAAACCGGCTTTTACCCGTCTTATAAAAAGCAGGATAAAAGCCGGTTGCTCCTGTGAGAGACGTGTTTTTATTGCAGTTCGATAAACAAACTTGCCGGCTGCCGCTGACCTCATTATAATAAATGCCAGCGAAAGGTCATACACATCTGTTTGCATTTAATTGTCAGGTGATCGTGCATCGTGTGCCCACTTCCGCTTTTCCACCGGCAAACGCGCTGAGCAGGAACCGTGCGTGTTTATACTGACGAAAGACTGCTTTTCCTAACCGGTTTCAACCGCTATTATCCTTGGTTTCGAAGGATAAAAGGCATCTAAAATCCAGGAGAAATAAACCGGTATGAGCGGGCAAATGCCGGTGGTGGTGTGTTTTTACTGGGGGATTTTAATCCGTTAGCAGTCATATGCCTGCTTTTTTTCTTCAGTAAAAACACGCTGTTAGTGTGTTGATTGTTGCCTGAGAATAATCATTATGAAAGAATTGCATTGCATCTTATAGAATTGATCAATCTGACAACCGTATAAAATTGAGAAGTTTCAACATTTTATTGGAAATGTTCTCAGAGAGTGCATAAAAGAAAACATCTTGTTAAGCTAATGCCACGCGCAGTATGCTATCAGATCAGAAGTTTTTTATTTTCTTCAAACGTTTTCCTCCATACATCCATTCCCCTGTGGGCTAAATAATCAACTAGCACTGCCAATGATCATCTTCTGTACAGGAGATAGGGGCAATGTTCTTGCAAGTGGTAAGATCTTCCTTCAATCATGTGGGTATTTGTTATCTCAATATCTCAAGAGTCAGAAAATCAAAAATACAGCAATTATTTCAATACACGCATCAATTTCACTGCACATAAAATTAAAGTATTATAGCTACCGTATTATCCCTATTAAGCACCCAGGACCTTATAACCGCCCACTCCCTTTTTCTCAGGTGACTTTAAAAATATATACTAATTAACCGCCCACCAAAAAAATAAGCTTACTTAAAAGTTACTCACATCACACGAAGTCTTGGACTACAAATTGCTTGAAAATAAAGAGGAAATTGTGGTTATTTTAACTTCAGACATACTTGACATATCGTTTGTGATCCAAAAGTGAACTTAAACCATGTGCTATGCCTTCAAACAGCAACAGAAACCATCCGAAATACGCACGTTTCATGTTTATTGTCATTCGTGGAGGCCGCCAATTTGAATTGCAAAACATCAAATTTTGCAGTCTTGGGACGTAAAGGTTGTTGAATTTTGCAACCTTGACGGTCAACAACTTTGTAAATCAGTATACAAATAAGTGCCCACCCAAAATGACTTAGTTAACCGCCCTGGGCGCTTAATAAGGATAATACGGTAATTGTGAATTTGGTTTCTTTTACAGCCCCGAAGAACCACTAGGAGCCTACACCGATGCTAACTTGGTAGTACACCTACCTGAAGGTACAACATTTGCAGACTACGCCTGGATATCAGTGTGGTGTATACAAGCAGGGGTAAGATAATTGTATTCAAATTTTGGAAATTGTCTCCATTCTCTTTGTTGCTTGGCCCATTAAAGGGGGGGGGGGGGGGGTGTTAACCTTAAAAATATGGAATTTATCAAGCTTTTGAACTATTAATGTGATTTATATAAAAGTATACATTTTTGGAAAGGAAATGAGTCAGAGAATCAATTTTTTGTATCAAATTTCACTAAAAATGCTGTGTTTCTTTAAATTTTAACCCAAAAATCACTTTACAGACAACATAGCAAAATCAGTTTTTGGTAAAAAGTGCTGAAACTATCTAAAGACCCTAGATCACCTAAACGCACAGCAGCCGTGTATACAATTTACCATGGAATTGGAAGACAATGGGTACATTCCTTTTCTAGATGTCAAAGTACAGCGAATTTAATCTGGTTTGAGCTTCTCAATCTACAGAAAACCCACACACACTGATCAGTATTTGCATTTTACATCCTATCGGCAAAAAATAGCGTTGCCAACACGTTGGTATACAGAGCGTTGACTCTATGCGATAATGAACATCGCAATAATGAGTTAAAACACATTGAAAAAGCATTGAATAAGAATGGTTATCCCTCGAAACTCGTACACAAAGCTATTAGAAGACAAAGTGCTAATTTAAGCCAAGAAAAGATAGTGGAAGATGACTACAGGTATCACGTTCATGCCATTTGTCAAAGGTGTCTCAGACAAAATTTGCCGATTCTTAAATCGTGCCAGTGTTAAAACTTACTACACCAAATCGACCAAACTCAGAGATATTGTCAGCAAACCTAAAGATCCTATGCCCAAGGGTCGTTCACCTTGCGTGTATAGCATACCATGTAGTTGTGGTGAACAATATATTGGTCAAACCAAAAGGCCTTTAAAGGTCAGATTGTCTGAACACAAAAGAGCTACATTACAAGGCAAGAAAGATAGCTCGGCACTAGCTGAACATGCGTGTGAAGACGGTCATGAACCACTCTGGAACCAATCCAAAAGCATTGCACAGGTTTCCAATCTTGGTATGCGGCTTGTTCGTAAAACTTTAGAGATCAGAATCAATGAATCATCAACAATCAATAGAAATGACGGCAAAGATATCAGCCGCATGTGGCACTCTCTATTTCCTATCAACACGATCAATCATCCTGCTAATAGATTGCAGTCTTGTAATTTTTTCAGCCAGGTCCGCAATGAACCATTATATACCCTGCTCAAGTTCGTTACAGCGTCAAACGATCTTTACAGATCAGTGACCACACTACTGTGCATTAGACTTATTGTAGTCTGTAGTAGACAAGGGGCAGTCTCTATGTTATTTCCATTGGTCAAGGGGCAGCCCTTTGGAGGTTCTTTTAGAACCAAATTTATATATAGTAGGCCAGTGGCAACCTACGTGTAGAGCTCTTTTCAGAGCCACCATCTCTGTTCAATCCATCTGAACGGCTCTTTTCAGAGCCACCAATTCTTTCACAAGTAGGAAAGGGCACCTACTCTCAAATCATCATCGGGCAAGGGGCAGCCCAAATGATGATAACAAGATAAGATGTTTTGTTTAATATTACAATAATTTGGTCCTGAAGAAGTCAGAGCTAATCCCGACGAAAGCTTGACAGATTAAAACTTGTCCGACGGCGAACCTGTTAAACTTTTAACTTATACTAAAGACCCTTCTCTAGGAACACATTTTTGAATTTTTCCTAAAACATTTTTAATTTGATACCAAAAATGGATAAACAAGTTTTCAGCAATTTTTGTGTGATATTTTTCAGGCTAATTTTGCTGAAGTTGACATCCCAGCAGACTTCGCCCCTCCTGGTGAACAAACACTTGGCATGCTGGGATATGATCCACCCCAGCATGACGTGCGAGCAGACAACGTTGTTATTGTCAACGCCAGACAGTTACGTGTTGAGAATCTGTACTACGATGGCGGTGCACCTGGTAAGATGATAACTTGAGGGCGTTGGTGTGCATGTTTTTTATTTGTCGTTAAAAAAAAGAGAAGCATGTGACTGTCCTCCACAAACCCAGTGTAAAGTCGCCAGGGCCTTTTCAGAGATATGGCTTAATAAACTCAAGAAAATTCAATAAAAAACAACGGATTTTCAAGAGGATATTTGATTATTAAAATGTTCATTTACAAAACAATTACTACATGTCATATATCATTTTCAAGCTTATTTGAAGTAGATTTTAACTAAATCAAAATTTCCATTTTGAAAAATGGTGACTTTACACTGGATTCGTTGTAGACGGTCACATATGAGGATGAGAAGTTTTGACTTAGTTCCCTGGGTAGACTAGGATGAATTCATGTACAGGGTGTCCCTAACAAAAAGGGTACATGTGTTCAAGGGCATTGCCTTCATTGATTACTCAGTTTTTGGCTGTTCTTTTTTATATGATCCAAAAGATAATTTAATTGGCTTTCAAATGCTGTTGATTTGATTGTGTTTACTTTTCTCAATCTAAAAATATCTTTGATCAACAACAAGCACTCAAAATCATGTTTGTGCCACTTGTAGAAAAAGATGCGTTTGGGGGAATGTGTCCTTTCCTTCTTTAATCATTTCGTATATGGATTTGGTGTTTGTACGAGCTTCAAGATTTAACTTAATAAGCTTTCGTATTCAGTTTGTTTTGTCGAACTTGCTGGAGTCTATCCAGAGATATGCTTGTTTGACCATGAGCAAACAATATCAAACTGTACCAGTTTGTTGAAAGAAATCATCCATGTGTAAAACTGTTGATTATGTTTAACGCTTTGAAGAGTTTCTTCTTAAACAATAGGACACATTTTGACTTGCTGTGATCAACTTTAATCAAACATATTTTCCTTAGGTTAAAACAGTTGAGAACAACAAAAAATGGCATAGGAAAGATAATTTAGTCATCGTGAAGCTCATATAAACGTCAATTAATAATACTGATTATTAAATGAGAATAATGACTCTTTCCACAAGCATCTGTTTTCCTTTAAAAGTAGCACAACCCGTTTTAAAGTACTCATGATTGATCAAGCATATCGTTGGATTGAGAAGAGCAATTACAATCAAACTAACGGCATTTGAAAGTCAGCTAAATTATCCTTAAGATTATATAAATATTACAGCCAAATACTGAGTAATCAATAAGGGCAATGACATGGAACATGTGCACCCTTTGTTTAGGGACACCTAGGCCTACTGAGAGGGGTTCTATGGGGTATCAAAAATACCCCCATAAAACACTCAAAATCGATGATAGGCCATTTTAAACCATCTGGCAACGTCTGCATTGTGGGGGTACGCCCACAGGCCGAAAAAGCCCACAATGTAGCTTTATACTTGAATTCACGCCCACAATGTACCTCTTGTAAGAACACCTAAGCCTGTATTTATCTTTTCCCCGAGTTTTAACATTAAAAAACGCCCATGTGCTTCTGACCGGATTCGAACCGGCAACTTTTGACTTGTGACTAGAACAATGCTCTTTGCCCTCAATGAGCTACAGATGTGTAAGTTTGAAGTTGCTTTCAGTTTGCCATCGCAATTCATCAGGATGATGTACTTCTAAAATCTAAATCTATCTTAATTGATACTCAATAAAATTGCTTAAAGCAACATCTAATTGAGAAAAACAAAATGGCGAATGATGAAACAGACTTAATGATCTTAATCTACATTACATGCTTATTTACATTACACAGTCCAGTTTTGAAACTTTCAATGGTTTTTGAATCTAAGACAGATGAAGGGAGATTGTTCCACTTGGATATGGTGTTAGCAAAAAGCTGTATTTATAAACATTTTTGGATGCTTTGACTAGTCGGAATTTCTTTGGGTGATATTGTCTAGTAGTCGTTGTAGTTTGACGTTGAATATTGTTGGGTTTGGGGGAACATTAAGTATCAAATATCAAAGGAGAATCACACACACTCACAGGTTTATCTCATCCATTCTATATCCGAGCATTTATTAGATGTTGTCAAGCTCAGGTCCAGTAACACAAGTCAAGCTTCATCATTATGGTAACACTTATATACAAATATGCAAATAATACCCCGCACATGTATGTTAATTGGCCTGTCTATCAAATGGGCACCCGCAGAGGCAACCCCTGCGGGCCAGACCAGATGTTGCCCGCGACCTCTGCGGGCCAAAACAGGTGCTGCCCGCGATGATCGCGGGCTGTGACATTGAGTCTGGATGGAAAGGCTTTTGGTACACAACAACAGTATAAGCATTGTGCAATGAGAATAATGTATCTAAATATAGGATCTCAACAATATGTTCTGGAATTGGGATTGCTATATTATTTGCATGAATTTTATACATGACTGCTAGACGGATGTTCCTTCATCGTTCTTGCAAATTCGACCAATTCAAATCACTTAGTATGTTAGTTACGGTACCATCTGATCTACTATAATTACATGCTACAAACCTAGCCGCTCTGAGGTGCTGTACCATTTCAATTTTTAATCATGTAGTCACATTGATTTGATACATTTGGCTTAGTTCTCTAGGTTGCTCATAAGAACATGGGTGGTGTTATTTTTTCAATGTCAATGTGTACTGGTCTACTTTTGGGAAAGATGAATAATTTAATTTAAAAAGAGGATGATACCCATATGATACCCAAAATCTGCATATCTATCGTAAGAGTGGTATTTCCCTGGTATTATCCTCTTTGCTTCTCTGTGCTCGCTGTACGGTCTGCGCTCCACGCGCATTGTTTTGATTCGTTCTTAATGTAGCCCGGGTTCCCCGTTTTTAATGGGGGTATTAGTAAAAGTGTTAACATGTTTTTATTCGTTATTAAAGAAATTAAAAATATGCACAGAATTGTGAATTTTAATTTGTATAGTGTCGTGTATGAATATGGTTAATACATACATATGTTTTGTTTCACGAAAAATTAAACAACTTGCGCAAATGTTGATATGCTCACAATAGCACTCCCCCCTGCAGGGTTGTGCCATTATTCACACATCAACATCAACGCGTATGCGTTGATTTGTCTAGTTTCTATCGAAATAAACCATAGGCATTTATTGACCTATTAAGTAATGCATTTTTTAATTTTTTAGTAATATAACATTTTTCATTTTGTTATTTTGATGTTGTTTTGAAGACACCTACTATTGGGCTGGATCCGGAGTACCTGATGCAAATGGCTTCATTGTACTCGATGAAAATATGATGTAAGTCAATGAGTTTGTGTTCCAGTTACTTATTTGATAGACCTGTGAGGTATGTGACCAAATGATTGGTTCACTTCGATGACACATTCAATTTGGCTTGGCTTGTGTGGTTGTATACCTATTCCTATAAAGAAAAAGGACTGCACCGATTCATTTTTTAATATTATATTATATTTAAATATAATGATTAATCTTAGACAATGTCAATGCCTCAGTTGGATTAAAAGTTATTATATTGTATTGCTCTCAGCAAACTCAAACTCTAAAATTGTGAGATAGGCTTTTACGACAGGTATTCATAATATAAGTTAAAAGTTTAACGGGTTCGCTGTCGGACAAGTTTGTAATCTGTCACGCTTTCGTCAGGATTAGCTCTGACTTCTTAAGGCCCAAATTATTATAATATTAAACAAAACATAGAGATTGCCACTTCTCTTGTTATCATCATTTGGGCTGCCCCTTGCCCGATGATTTGAGAGTAGGTGCCCTTTCCTACTTGTGAAAGAATTGATGGCTCTGAAAAGAGCCGTTCAGATGGATTGCCGCTCTACCACTGGATGGATTGCCGTTTTTCAAACTCTAAAGTAGAACATTTTTTTCTTTTTGACGGGCACTGATTGTATGTGGAGTTACTTTTGCTGCATAACCCTATGCGATGAGCCCAATTTGGGGTGTTTTTTTTAGTTGTCCGAAAAAAGGGGGAAATTGGCTTGGAAAGGCAGGAAAAAGAAAGAAAAGTTGGCCGAAACGCAATAAATAAAGAATTTCCGCATTTAGTATAGCTATTTTGTCTTAAAAACTCACACAAACGTATGTAAGACAGACCTTTTTTTGCCTAGTAGGTATATTGGTATTCTTGTAACTGTCAGTACTTTATAAGAAAAGTCTGTGCCTGTGATATAAACTACCTTGGTTAGATTGGGTCACATCTTTGGACCATACTTTAGAAAGATTTCTTTTTACTTACCCTAATGTTTCTTTGATTTAAAGTTTTTAAGCAACTTTGCCGCCAAATGGTGAGACTACTACTATAACCATAGTTGTAAATCCTGGGGAATGTGGCATGTGGGGGGGGGGGGGGGGGGTGACCATTGGAGGATGGCCTATACAATCATCCCCCCCCCCCCCATGTTATGCATAATAAAATGCTCACTGTAATAGAAATGTCTAATTCAGAATAAATTATGCTAATTTCAGGCAATTTTTACAATAAAAGGCAACATTTTCAAGCGATTCGCACAAATTTCTTCCCAAAAATAATTTCACCCGCGTCACACACATTTTTCCACCAGCATTTTCCTCTAGCCCCTCGTTTCCCCCTCACATGTTGATGCTGATGCCGCCACCGCTCAATCATCCCCCCAATGTCCCGGGGGGGGGGCACTCATGTATAAACGTTGTAATCACCTGTGTGAATCCACTCTCAAAAACTACTCTTAACACGGACTCTCAAAGTAGGAAAAAGTGACCCTTAACAAGGATTGCAACTCGAAGAATCATACTCATACAAAAGATATAGGCCCTCAAGACAGAGTTAACACTGACATGAACGTATGAAGTAAGTGCATGATTTAGTTTTGTTTGTAAATTTTCCCCTACGGACCAACCATTTTGGGGGTGTCATCTTATTGATGACACATGACTATCACCGCAAGTAATCCTTATGTCGGATTCATGTTGAAAAAGACACCCTTATTCTCTAATATCCTTGATTTTGATACCCTTAGCACGGGTCCGTGTGGACCCGCGTTGTGGTCGAAAAAAGCCATGTGGTCGTTTTTCGTTCACACGGATGATTACAACATTATGCCTGACTGGCCCCCGGGCCCAATGCCAACATCAAATGTACGCCACTGACTGTAACAGCCTCACACCTGACTGTAACTGTCAGTCTCTCAAAAGAAGTGTCTTTTCTTTGAATTATCGCAGCTCTAAAAATTGAACAGATTTCTATTTACGATTCTGCGTGTATATTTCATCCTTTGTTTTCATGCAGGCCTAATATGCTGCCAAACGATGGCACTGCACTAACAGGGGTCACCGTAACTGTTACCCTCCCAGACGGCAAGTCTGTCTTTGACATAGACTACTTTGGACTATGGTGCAGACAAGCCGGTGCAGACTTTGGTCATGTGATTATACCGTCAATGGGTCAACTGGACATTCCACCACATATCCCCATTGCTCCACCAGCGGTAAGTGTATGCTTATGTTGGAATCGAAGCTTTGAGGTGTTATGGCAGATACTGCTTTTGGTTTTGTGATCATGTTGGCATTACTTTTGCAAGTGTGGGACAGGTGATGCATTAAGTTATGTACAGGGTGAGTCAAAAAGACTGCAATAGTGGAAAGAATCCATTTTGTTTTCAAAACCATGTTGAATTTTGAAACTTTTTAAACGTGGCAAGAATGACATATTTGTTCCTAACTTTGTGTGAAAAAATGGAGTCGATCGGATTGTCCGTTTGTCTTTGGTGACCCTCTTTGCGGCACACCCCAATTTACGTATTTGTCCACGGACACAGTGATTTTCAATTGAAATTGCACACGTTGCATTTTCATATTTGAATATCCCTCCAACAAAAAATTAGAAAGGTTCAGTTTTTCATCCAAATTTAGAACATTATAAGCAATTCATAGCATCGGTAACTCACATGTAAACAAGAAAGGATGCATTAAATTCCAATTACATCACGAATCTACTCAAGTTTCCAAATTTGAATGGAAAACACATTTTGCGATCTTATTGCATGTTTTGAGTATCTCGTGGACAAACGTATGAAATTGGTGCACGGGTAAAAAGGTTCACCAAAGGCAAACGGAAAATGATATTGACTTCATTTTTTCACACAAAGTTAGTAACAAGTAGGGTATTCTTATAACGGTTAAACATTTTCAAACTTCAACTTAGTTTTAAAAACAAGATGGCTTCTTTCCACTGTTGCAGTTTTTTTGACTCACCCTGTATATCATGTTTGAATCCAATCTTAGACGTGTATGGCAGATACAGGCATGATATTTTGTAGATACAAATCTGAAAGAAGTCATTTTTAACTCTCATGCAAAAGTAGATATTTTTGCCCAAATTTTCCTTTATTTAGCCAAAATGTAGACAATTTTTGCAATAGTCTGCTGTTTTTTAAACTGATTAAACTATATACATGATTTATTCTATATGTGGCCCGTCTTACATTTCTACATTCACAACTCTCATCTTATACAGGCTGTAGAATACAACAACTGTGCGGTACTTCTGGGCAATAAATTCCACGTCAGCTGGGCGATATCAGGCAATATGTTGGATGTACAACTCCAAGGAGTAGTCGAACCAGGGACTTATCTAGGCTTTGGCATCAGTGGATCAACATCCAGGACTGTCATGATGGGAGCCGATGTGGTGGTTGGATGGATCGATAGAGACACCAATCAAGGAATGGCAGAGGATTATTACCTGAGTGAATATGGACAGGTGAGATATAAGCTTAATCTGAGATAATGGCCTGATTATATGGTCCTGGTCCATATAAGTTAAAAATGTTGACACCTTAGAAATGATATTTGCAAAAAGGAATAAATCAAACAAACCGGGGTGTGTGGTGGGAGGTGGAGGATGGAACTACAAACTTGATATCCTACTAGCATCATGCTATTTACGGGATAAAGCGCAATGTAAGTTTATCAGCTTTATTCCGTTTGTAAGACCACATTATTGTTGGTTTCTTACTGTGCGTAGAGAAGACTATAACACAACTTAATACATTTCGTCGCCATGTTTTGGCACTTTATTAAAGTAAAGGATGCTCCAAATAATACAAAATGTTACAATGAAAATGACGAGAAACAATACGACATTACAAAATGTGGAAGAGGACGAATTCTCTCTTCTCAAAGCCGCACATCAATTCGGCGCTCAGCTATGATTGGCTCATGGTTATTCACACCTGAGCGCTGATTGGTTAAATCAATATAAATAATGTAAAGTCAAATTACTAACACTGGACCATAGCATTATTTATGTAGGGGCGTTTTTACATCCCACACATTTATGGTCCTGGACCATAATGTTGGTCCAAAATCTCACAAAAACTAGATAATATGCCATGAATTAATTGTTTGTAAATTAGTATTTGTTTATTATTTCTCATCACTTTTAAATTATCAAAATAGAAAACAATAACATAAACATTAAAGCCCAGGTCATACCTTGTTTTAACTTAAAAGTTCCATGCTGGGCAAACACTAATAGAGCAAGAGTCTCATTAATCATAGAAAATATTAATATCAGAAGTATTTTGTTTAAAGAGGCAGCGAAGTATAAAGGAAATTGCACTGCCACTCACCCACCTTATCCCCTCTGGAATAGTATGTAACAATGGACGTGATAAATGAAAGCTTAGAAGCATAAAAATGAAAATATAGAGAACATAATGTGTACAAAACATGTGATATAAGTTTACGGATACCGCCCAGCCCTACTTGGCTTCTCCAATCGACCGGTACGACCTCAACCTCATTAATACACTATAATGGCAACAAGGATGGAAGAAAGGTTTAAAGCTATGAAGGTTTAAGCTACATTCCCTGGGCAAGATGTAATGTAGATAACACTTGGGTTGATTCCCTTAATCATTAAAGACTTTGACATTCTTAACATTCACAAGTATTGGTCAACAAATCCAATCGAGATAGATTGTTAAAATCAATGCATGTGCGCAGATGTTGATATGTGAATAATGACATGACCGCCCCCCCCCCCCCCCCCCCCCCATTTGCGCAAGTACATTAATTTTTCCAATTTTTCGAGAAACAAATCATACGCACGTATTGACCTAATTCAGACACGACAATAACAATTTGGTTTTTCAGATTTTGTTGATTTTTTAATTTAATTTAATTTTTTTATTTTACCAGCGGAAGCTCAAAGTTCAGCCAACTAGAAGTTGAAATCACTCTAAGAGTCACACATATATGTTATAAACACTTTATTTAATATTGAATGCCATTTAAACTGAAAAAATCTGAAGAAAAAAAAAATCTGAAGAAAAAAAAATCTGAAGAAAAAAAAATCTGAAAAAAAAAATCAGATATTTAAAAAAAAAAGTCTGAACAAAATCTGAAGAAAAAAAATTGGAGAGGCCCTAAATCTGACGAGCGGGCGGTCGAGGACAACATAACAATTTGTTTTTGCCCTATTTGACGTCAGCTCTCATCACTGGCTTTTTATACAGAGGACCACCAGATGTAGAGGGTGATCAAGATGAGATTAACTGATCGTAAATGTTGTTGAGTATGATCATTTTACTTATTATCATACATCAATCAACTTGGATTTGTCAAGATGAAAACACAAATTTCTACAATTACCATTAAGGGTACTGTCAACCCTTTTTATGAAATTTATCAAGCACTGTAACTTTTAAACTAATAATGTAATGTACATAAAAGTATACACTTTTTCAAACGAAATGAATTGGAGAATCCATTTTTGGTAATAGTAGTAATTTCTACATTTTTGCCAAAAATGTGATTTATTTTTTTAGAACAAAAATCACATTTTTATCACATTTTTTGCACTTTTTGGTCAATGTTTTCAAAACTAAAATTTTTTAAGCCAAAAAATAAGTTCTTCCTAGATAATTGACTTTAGATGATTTTAGTGAAATTTTCAAATTTGTAATCAAAAATTGATTTTGTTAGGTTGTCTGAAAATTGTTGGCGCCAGAAAAGTGATTTTTGGGCAAAAATGTAGAAATCACTATTTTTGGGGACATTTGATACCAAAAATGGATTCTCCAACTCATTTCATTTGAAAAATTGTATACTTTTATGTACATTACATTATTAGTTTAAAAGTTACAGTGCTTGATAAATTTCATATATTTTGTGTTGACACTTCCCTTAACGAACCCAGGATGAACCTACACCAAGTTTTAAGTGTTTCTATCCCTTGACAGTGCATAGTGAGTGCGGGTAGTGGCGTCTGCCCTGATACTATCATACAACCAGCTGGGATGGATAGTGTAACTCTGGTGTCGTCATCTTACGAGAATGGAATAACTACAGTAGCATATAGAAGACCATTGGACACAGGTAAGTCTATTTATTTTAAAGACACTAAGTTGTTTGGTTGTCCTCCACTGTTTGCAATTGAAGAAACACATTTTTACTGTACAAAAACACCTATCCTAATTTTTCCAAATTCTGGAAAAAAAAGGTTTTTTTCTTCTTTTGAACATTTTATTTCCTGGTCAGAGCGATACACTGGACGCCCAATGGTGACCGTGGGGACCCCCTCCTCTCCTAGCCAGTGTCCACTATTTCACCAATTGGTTCTTGGAGACCTTAATGCGTTCGGCGTTTGGCTTGGTATTTGAGACTTGTTGATACTCAACGCTGTTGGAGTGACAGCCCTTTTTATCAACTATCATTTGACAATTAATATATAATAACAAAATGGGTCGTGGAGGACAACCAAACAATTTTTAGTGGTTGAACTTCACTTATCACTTTCCATGCGGCTATTATTAGTTTTACCATATTCAAAACAGCTTTTTCAGAAACCTTTCCCAACTTTCAAAGTCTATTACTGAACCAATATTGGCACGTTTGTACTTATTTTAATGCATTTGTCATGGTGATTCCAAATGCAGTGATGACATTTGAGATTGCTTGAACTTAATATCAGTAAAAAAGAATACCAATCCATCCAAAATGACAGTGGGACAGTACCCTAGATAGGATGCTGTCAGAATGGTGTATTTTCTGTTTGTTTGTATAAATGTTGGATTCTTAAAATGAAAATGTTATAAAAATGTTGAAGGCTGGTTGATTGCTGTTGAGTAAGCATCAAAGTCATACTATGGACCAATTTCAAACATTTAGTAGGGAAATTTCAAAGAAATATCAATTAATCAATGAATTAATTAATTGTTATATCCATTAATTAAACAATAAATTGCTGAATTGATTAATCATTGGATCTATTAATTAATCAATGGATCAATTTAACCAATCAATGATGGACCATTAAATCAATGATCAATCAATAAATTAATCATTTGATCAATCATTGTTTTGTCTGCTTTTGTCTTTTATCTTATAGGTGATACTGCTACAGACAAGGTAGTCCGTACAGACCAGCCCATGTATATAGTCTGGGGAATCGGTCCCATTAACCCTGCTGGTCATGCAGCTAAACACAGACAGAGGGCTGATGGTAAGAAGGCATTTACTCTTGTGTGGGGCCAAAACCGTGTGCGAGTGTGACCATAATCATGCCTGCATGCTTGGATTACTTTTGCTCGCGGAGAGATCAAAACCGAATATTTCTCACCAGTTTGGAACTGATTAAAAAAATCATTAATAATAATGAATTTTCCTCAACCTTTTCTGTTTCCCATTTTTCCCTTTCCCTCTCTTTTTACAAATCATAGGGAGAAGGGCATCAATGTCTTCCTTGTCATCCCTTTATGCTTCATCTGTGTACGTACGATATGTATATAGTCTATTAACCCTATTTTTATCAAATATTTCGTAGGTTCAGTAACCATTGACTTTGGACAAACAAGTTCAACCTGCCCACCGCTTTCCGGCGGTACCGGACCAGCGCTGACTCCCTGGGTTCCTGCAAACATCATAGCAGGGGATGAGATCACAACATTCCGTGCAACCATGGGTCAAGCAGGAGGTGTTCGTGGATACGAAGGCATTACAGGTACGATGTGACATTATTTTAGGGAACAATTCCATTTAGGCAACAAAAAACACAACTGTGTTCTACAGATATTCCGACCTCAGGTAGGGTTTCTATCGGGCTAGATTTTATTATTTCCTTTTTTATTTTTGGGGTTTTTGGCTGTGTTTTTTGTGTGAATTTTAACATTTGCAAGGATAAAATGATATATAGACTAGGACAAACAAAGATGTTCAAAAATGTCCAAACAAATTGCAACAATTTTCAAAACAATTTCAAAAGTTTTTTCTCAAATTTGAAAATAAAATATGGGTTGGTCGGGCCTGTAGAACATGGTGTTTTCCCCCTTATCTCTTGATTATTAATATGCTTTATATACAGTAACAATGTTTAGCAATCACATTGCTACATGATGAAAACCATTTATTTCCTGTTGGCGTTCAATAACATAAAATATGATATTCCTTTGCCAAAACAAAACTACATCTTGGTAAAAATTGAGATATTATAAGACAAGATAGATTCAGTATAATTTGATCACATATACTTAAGCATACCTCTGTCTCTGTCTTACTTCTTTTTTTAAATAATAAATAACTATTCAAAACTACAGATTCAACAATAAGCTATCTTCAGAATTAGCAAAGTGGAAAAATGAAACAGATTTGGCCTTTTTGTTTTGTTTTTTGTTTTCATAATCTTCAGGAAACAATAATAGATTTTGTGTGGCTTAGAAAATAAGGGTGATGTAAAAGCTGCTGGGACAAATCTCTATTTCAATGACAAGATTTTGCTGTCTATTGGTAAACCTTGCAGTGGTTAGCCTACCCCCTCTCCCGAGTACTAAAAATACTACTTCTTCTAAGCGCATGTGCGGATGGATTTCGATTACCTAATCAAACGAGCCTTTATAGTGAGCGTGTTATATTGCGCGAACGAGTAGCTTAGGGTTGTTGGTGAGATGATGGGCTGGTTCCTGGAGATTTGGTTGGTGTTTTCACTTCCAAAATTGTGATCCCGGTCAGAAACCCTGTTAGGGTTATGGCATCAATGTTTAGATTATAATTTTTTTTAAGATTCAGTTTGACCAACAACAACTCTATATTTGCCTTGATTCATATCTTAATCCAGGACGATCAGGCTGGGGAATCGCATGGTACCTTAACAACGAGATCATCCCCGTCCTGACCCTGACGCGTGGAGTGACTTACACATTTGAAGTATTAGGAGGGGACAATCCAAATCTTTCAGCTGCATACCATCCATTCTACATCACTGATGATCCTGATGGTGGATATGTACAACAACCTGCAAACGTCAGAGAGGTATGTGGTGTAAGAGATCGATATATATATACAGACAGTTTTTGCATTACCCTTGGGGTGTAGATGTGGCTTGTTTAGGCTAAGGTGGCGGGGGAACACGATTTGTTCTACTGGCGGGACCGACCCATTTTTTTAGAAATTGACGAAAAAAATGTTCAAATGCAAATGAATTCTGACCTTAAACAATGTTGCTTGTCAATAACAGCAAATTTCTTACTGATTTAAAAACAATTATGATCATTTTGATTGGGGGTGGGGGGGGGGGGGGTAGAAAAAATAGCCTGATTGACCGACCCAACCTGCGAGGTCTGTTTGCCTGCAGAACAGAGTTATTAGCTTAAACAAGTTGTTTAACTTGTCCCATTAGTTTTTATTCTTCTGTTTACAGCTATTGAATGACTGAGAACACTCATTTATACACATTATTAGTATTTGTGACAAGTCGCGTTAAGGGAGCATGCAACTAATTAGCTCCCTATAGGCTTTACACACAAATGTCGGCCTATTAAAACCGCTCTATTTCAAAACTCCACGGATCAATTTTTGTGAAAATTTGCAATCTTATGCCATAAACGCTTATTTATAACATATCTGAATATCATGGAAAGTTATCCGTCACATTTTTCAGTAAATGCCGCTGAATTGGGAAGTATTAATTTCATCACCTAATTTTCAGTCCTCAGGCTGGGATGCACAAATGGGGGTAAATCGGCGAATACAATTATAATAAAGCTCAAATCACCCCGTTTCTTTTACAAACTTCACGTACATATTCCACACAACACATACATGCAACATTCGAGAGGACAGTGCCAACTAATGTATCGATTTCGCACACTTTTTGTGCTTGATAGGAACTATTGCTGTACTCAATTTTTTGGCCGGAAGTGGATTTCTAGACTGAATTAGTTGTGTGCGCCCTTAACCCCCTGAGAACTACCGGCCGATTGGTCAGAAAGATGGATACATCATTTATTGCACCAATGAGAAACATTGTTAGAATAATTGTATCCCTGATAAAGACTGGAGTGAACTATTTTAGAAGCAGTATTGCAATTGGTTATTCTAATGAGTATATCTTGTAATTAACCAATCATAAGCATTGTTAAATAGGCAGGTAGTGCCCAGGGGGTTAAAAGGGGGGCTTTTGTCAGCAGTGTGTATTTGACGATATTGATGAAGTAAAGCTGGAAAGAAACAAACCTAACATTTCACATAATGTATTGACCAATTGTATTAAGTAAGGTATCATTTTAAAGTTTTCAAGATGAAAATAACATCTCAATCACAAATGTGATTTTTTACCCAAAATGGTGATTTTCACGATTTTGGAGGTAAAAAAATGACTTTTTTTAGCACTTTTTGGTCTATAATCCAAAAAAATAATAAAGACTTTCAAACAAAAAAAGATTCCTAGGGAATTGCATGAGGAATATAATAAAACTAGTATGACAAAATTTGACAAAATATATTTTGAATTATCTTTGCAGAACCTAAAATGGGTCAAAAAATGTGTTTTTTATATAATTTTTTCCAAAATGGTCAATTTCATGTTCATGTTTGGATTCATTGAACCCTTTCCTGAAAAAAATGTATACTTTTATATAGATTAAATGAATAATGAAGAAGTTACGGCAGTTTTACGGAGGCTATACCGAAGGTGCACAGCCTCCCTTAAGTATAAAATTAACTAATTTAGTCAATATTGTATTTTTACATTTTCAGATGTTCAACATTTTTGCAGGACCCACAGGTAAATAATTTTTTTCAATTTATATGCGCACAGGGAATTAGCCATGTGCTTGAAGAGCCGGATTTGGCCTAATAGGCGTATTGAGAACCCTGCAAAAGGGCAACACACTGATCCTAAGCATGACATATCTCTTCACCTCACCTGCACTCCCTACCTGCCATATTAAGCTATATTAAAAAAAACATTTGTCTTAAAAATCCCAAAATAAAATGATTTTTCAGATTTTTAAATACCAAAGTGCACTTTTACAAGGATTTCAATATTTTATATTTATAAAAAAAAAAAAAATTAAATTTTAAAAAAATCGCATTCCACATTAGGTTTTGATAAACTGAAGAGCTTTGAGACAATTTTTTTTTTAATATAGCCTTAGTAAAATTACCTATTTTTGTGTTTGAAGATGAACACTCATGAGTCATGACTGACCTCAAATTTAAGAAATGGTTTCAACAATTACTGATTACAACTGCTGCTATAAAAAAAGAAAAATGTTAATTTCAATAATTATTTGTATAGACAAAGAAGGGACATTTTCATAATGTTAATAATAGTTACTGCCTAGATTACATTTATGTATGAAATTATTGAAATAATTGTGTAGCATTCCAGTACACGAAATCCACATATTGTTATTTGTTTGATATCTAGAGGGCCCACTGTGCTCATGGGAAAGCAAGCCTGGCTGTTCACCAAATGACTACAACAACTTTGCCGGTTACCGTGACAACTGTTTGGTGGAACAATGTGCCTCTGGAGACCCAGGAATTTTGACTTGGACCCCGGATGCAGACACACCAGATCTGATGTACTACCAAGTAAGTGGGGTCTTCTTAATCAAATCAAATCTTCAATAAGCTTATCGTCGCTGTTCTGTCAAAACCTCGTATCTCCATCCGGCTCTTCAGCATGTATAAAGTAATACTTCCTATGTATAACCTTTAGGCAGATTGCTCTAAACATGTTCAAGGGCCAAAAACACATCTATCAAAACCTTGTAAGAGCTCTTGCCCCTGACTATTTATAAAGCAAAACTCCTTATGCTTAACCGTTGGATAGTTTTACTTTATACAAGGTAAAGGGCCGGAAAAACATACGAGGTTTTGACAGAACAGCGATGTTATGTAATTCTTTGCCGTGGTAATCAGGGGCACAACTCAGTCTCAGCGTACAGCCCCAATGGATTAATCGGATGCATTAGAATTATTAGTTTTGTGATGTGATTATGATAACACATGGGGAATATTTTGTCATATATTTTTGGATGTTTCAAACAAATTTCTATTCCACAGTTATTGCCCTTGCATACTCATGTCATTTATAGGGTTGCACACCACCAAATACATCTCCCATAGGCTTACACGTGAAATGCACAATTTTAAAATGGATATTTCTCGACGTTATAAGAAACTGGTATCTTGAAATTTGGTTTGAACTTGAAGATGAAAGCCATGACTACTAACTCAACTACGAGTTGAGTTTTCAACTACGAGTTGAGTTTTCCTGGTCACACGCAATTGTTGATTTAGATGATGGCGTCAGATACCGGAAATGACCTGAACACAAATGTCTCTGTTAAAATATTAAAAAATCATCATTGCATCATTTTTTTGGACCTAAAGAATGCTGATGTGTCTGTCAAAATTCACACTATATTAATTTCGCCATAACATGTAGTAAATACCCTAATTTTAAACTGTAATTTACAATAGGTCTCCCGTTTCGGCACAGAAACGGGCCGGTTTTGGACTATTGCCTCAAAGGGGGTAGGGCCAGACGTTATTTAGTGGTGTGAACCTTAGCGGCATGCGAGTTGAAGCAATGTTAACTTTTATCCACCGACATTGATGGACGCTCAACAATTTGAATATGAATAAACCTCTTTGCTCATGCATGCTTAAAGCAGAATATTTGACTGACCCCCCCCCGGCTCCCTATATAGTGATCAAAGTGTCTATAGCAAGATAGGTGATTCAGTCTAAACGTAATTGTTATTTTCAGTGCTACACTCACCGATTCCTTGGCTGGAAGATCCATGTTGTTGACTCGCTACCAATAGCACCATCTCCTGGACCAGGACCGGTACGTACATGTAGATATAAATAGTCAAAGTTGCCGAAAGATTGTCAATGTGCTACACAATGTGTCTATGTTGAAAAAACTAAAACTATAGTCCGATCAGTTCCAAATGCGATCAATGTGCAGCTTGAACCTACCCTCCTCAAGCATTCACCTGTATTCACCTTTCTTCAGGATACATTAGGTCAAGATTAGGTCTATCCTGCAATTTGTAGGGTGAAGATTCACCTTAGTGAACCATGTTCGTTCAATAGTAATATGTGGGAGAAGTTGAAATATAGGTGAAGATTCACCAAAGATTCACCTGTCCAATGTATACATTAGTTCAAGATTCACCTCTCCAAAAATATTACTAGGCAAAGATTAGGCGTCTTATCTTTGACTAACCTTGAGGAGGGTAGGTTCAAGATGCACATTGACGCCTGCATAATTTGGAACTGATTAAACTATAGCATATTCTACCAACTCAAAACTAATTGGTGAATCTTTTTACAGCAACAAATTAATAAAGAAAGGCGCATGAATGCAACGCAACAAGCGCTTTATGCATAATAGTTGTGTCGCATGCAGGCAATCAAAAATGTGAGCATATGGCAAAAGTCCCTGTGAGAATGCTTGGACTATGCCAATTTTTGATTGACAGATGATTGATTGACTGATTGATTGATTGATTGATTGATTGATTGATTGATTGATTGATTGATTGATTGATTGATTGATTGATTGATTGATTGATCGATATTAATGATTGATCAATATTGATGATTGATTGATCTATATTGATTGATTCATTGATCAATATTGATTGATTCATTGATCAATATTGATTGATTCATTGATTAATATTGATTGATTCATTGATCAATATTGATTGATTCATTTATTAATATTGATTGATTCATTGATCAATATTGATTGATTCATTGATTAATATTGATTCATTCATTGATCAATATTGATTCATTCATTGATCAATATTGATTGATCATTGGTCATTTCATAAATTCTGATTCTCCAATAGAATAATTTGATCGATACTGTTATATAACTTATTTTTCCTGCAGGGTCCAATGACTAACTGTGAAGTACTCATCCCAGACCAGTACCATGCCAGCTGGAGGGTATTACCCCGTGGGATGATTGAAGTGACCCTCAGTGCCAAGGTTGAACCAGGCACCTATATGGCATTTGGTAGAAGCGGATCTGATACCCGGAGCTCCATGATTGGTGGTGATGTGACTCTCGGGTGGTATGACACAGTCACCAATGCAGGCATGGCTGTTGACTACAACCTGAATGCGTATACACAGGTACATTTTACACCAATTTATTTTATTATTTTATATTTGTGATTCATCTTGACAAAAAAAGGGTGACCCCAATCAGGTATGGTCGGTACAGGTGTTTGTTTTTTTTGTGAACACTTTTTGAAGATTTCGACAAATTTCACAAAATTTGTAAAAAAAATAGAAATTGAAGATTTAGAACAAAATGGTATCATTTGTGTCTGTGCTCATTTATGTTATAACGTTTCAAGAGTAAACCAACATTAAAAAAAAACTAATTTTGTAACAATTGTTTGTTTGTGACTGCAGTGTTCTGGAGGTTTTGGTGCTTGCCCCGATGAACTCACCAGTAGAGGCGGTGTTAATGATGCACAGATCATGAGCTCATCCTTCCTTAATGGGGTCAGCTCTGTCACTTTCAGGCGACGTCTTAATACAGGTAAGATGGTTGGTAATGTCATTTTTTACCATTCGCATAGAAGATGATATTGGTCAGCAAACCTTGTTTAGGCTACTAAAATAAAACATGTTCTACGGGCCCGGCCGACTCTTTTAAACAATTTTTTACATTCAACGGGCACGCGTGGTCCAACGGATACACTCTTGCTTCACAATACAAAGGTTGTGGGTTCGAGCCCCGTTGCTGCCAGCGTGTTGTATCCTTGGGCAAGGCACTTTACCACACTTGCCACACTTCACCCAGGTGTATAATTGGGTATCGGCATTAATTCATGTTGGGCTGTGCAGGATGAGTGGCGAACCCCCCACAGCCAATAATTACATGAGGGAGTCTGGCCCAAACGCTAATGAAAGAGAGATAGGCACTCCGCGTGCGAGCTTTGCTCGGCGCGAGTATTTACTTTTTCTACTTAATTTTACATTTTTTTAACATTTTGAAAACTGTTGAAAATTTAAAAAAACTTTCCCGAAATGTTTGGAACCCCCCCCCCCCAAAAAAACACAAACAAACTTGTTAAACCTATCCTACCTGCGTCGCCTTACAGATACATGTAAAGTCAAATAAATGTGTTGAAATAAAGAAAATGAAGGAATGATGATTTGTGAAATCATATCTTGTGAATGTTAGGCCTTCCATAAGGCATCATATCAAAGATTTCAATGTGCTTATTCAACTTATATCAGTAGCTAAGAATGGAGTCAACCTCCAACATGTACTTATTGATGTGACTGGTCACATTTATTGTAATGTTTTTTCTCATGAACAATTTCTAACAGCTTTTATCGCCTATAATATGCTGATTGGTTGCCAACAATTACTATTAAACCTCCTTGTCTCCTAGGCTATATGTAGACTCGATCCTCATGTCTTCCCTATTTTAAACACAGCCTCTGCGAGGGTGCTCAAATGTGAAGACTGGAAAATATACAGTTCCAAAAGTGTGCGCTGATAAACTTGTGAATAAACATGAGCTTATTCACGCACCATCACGCCACAGTGCGCTGGTAGTTTCACGCACCTTTGTACACCGCGTGACGCGGTGGGGGGGCATGACCATGACTCCCCGTGGCGCAGCGTGACGATCGTTCTATGCAATGCCTTTGAATTGGACCAATCGTGTGGTATTTCTGTTGTTGCTGTGTACAAATTGCTCATGCTCGGTATTGGTATGCATATTCATATATGCAAAGTTCACGTGGAATTCGACGTGAAAACCGCACACTTGCTGGACGTACTATTTTCCCAGCCCCTTTTTTTGGTCCGCCATTTTAAAGATGGCGGGCATATAGAGGGACGCGGGGACCCAGTCTAGGCTATCTGTTGGAAGTCAAAAGACCCAATGACATCATAATTCATGCATCGATGTGTAGGTTGTCCTACCTATTAGACTCTGAATAATTTTTGTCCTTTATTAAATAGCCCATCCCTGCACTAAATCTTATGGATATAAGATGTATTGCAATATCTGCCTCAAGGTTGGGAAATATTTACATTATATTGAATGGCTTTGAGTGTGATGCAAGAAGATATTTTTATAGCGAGTGCAATATATTCTTGTATCGCACGAAAATAAGACATATTATTATTATATAACACACTGTTTTGATAAAAAATCAATCAATCATCCTGAACTGACTTTATTCTCAGCGAAATATTCAATACACAGTTTTATTGTACCATTTGGGAGGCCCATATAAATGATAATATTAGTTATCCCTTGTGTGTTCACGCAATATTATATCGAGGGTTGAGCGCCAGAAGGCCGTAACTCAACTTTTGGGCAAATGGATATATCAGTACAAAAAATAATCCATATAACCTAGATTTTCAGAACCATAAAGAGATAACTCATAAATACTCTGAATTTGACTAAAATTAGAGTTATAAGTTGGGTGCTACGGTGTATTGTAATAGGAGTCCCAAATATTTGAAAGTCGATTATCTCAAAATAGCATTTCTTGAGTTACGGCCTTCTGGCGCTCAACCCTCGATATCAAACTACGCAAGAAATATATTTAGACATGGTTCTTCCCAAGATCCTTTGCAAATATTCTGGAAAGCCTACAACCATCATATCTCATATTTTATATATAACAGTCAGTTTTGTTGTTCCGTTTGTGTTAATTTCTTATAGGAGATGCAGTTGACAAGTCAATACCCATAGACCGGCCCATATATGTGATATGGTCAATAGGTTTGATTGGCCCCCAAGGACTGGCAATGCAGCATAGCACAACGATGAGGGTTCAAGGTAAGGCCATAAAAAAAAGTTGTTTGCTTGCCTTCGTCCGACCGACCTTGTAAAACAGACCTGACCGTGTCACTTTTAACTTTTTTTTACAAACAAAAAACAAAAACTTTTTTTTTAAAGTTTTTTTTTCTTCATAATTATTTGTTGTTGTAGCATATTTAGAGATTTTTGGTTTGATTTTGTGAGTTTATGTAAGGGAATTGAGTAAGTCACCAGTATGTTTTGTTTTTAGGGCTCACCCCCTATGGTAGAAAATGACAGCCCCTTGATTATAGGGTCACCATTTGACAACATTTAAAGAAAACACAGCATATATTATATAAACTAAGATTAATATGCCTTGCATAGTGATGTATATTAGAACTTGATGCCTTAAGCACTACATTGTATTATGTTAACTTTACTCGTCTACCGAGAAGTTGAACCAACATACATACATACATAATCTTTATTCACGATACACAGGTCAACATAAAATAGCTGTTTTTCACCGAGGCCGTGATAAAGTCAATATAACATTTTACATAATACCCTTAAAATTACACAATAAAAACAAATATCTTAAATCTGATCTAATACAGCATATATAATACAAAATTACAAAAATTGTACATTTAAATATGGATAATTACAACACATTTGTATAAGACGGTTGATAAATATGCTAAGATTGGGGGAGACTTGAATATTTTGGTCAAGTTTGTTCCATTCAATGCCCCCCCCCCCCCCCCCCCCCCCCCCCCCCCCATAAGAAAAACTGCATTTTTTATAATTGGTTTTAGGTTTAGGAATAATGACATTATACTTACTCCTGCATAAATTGTAATTATTAACATCATTATACAAAAGTAAATCATTCAAATATGAGGGTGCCGTATCATTGATTATTCTATATAAAAAAATATTACAATTGAATGTTTGTCTACTATCTTGGACAAAAGAAGAGGAGGAAACACAACGCGATCGACCTCGTTAACTAAATCCCTATTTCTTTTCAAATTTACAATAGATCCGACATTCCTGTGTACCCTGTGTGTGCAATCTATTTGTCGCTGGTATAAACCGACCGGGAGGGTCCTGCATAAATTTTGCTTATTATTTCTATCTGAGAGAAATTCACTAAATCTTACTAGACTCTCTGAAGCACTGCAATAGTGGTGAATTTTGCACATTTTGATTGAGACCTCCCCACATTCACAAGCAGGTGACTGAGCACTGAAACAATTGATTGCTACGAATGAGGTATCGTTGGGAAGAGGAACACATCAGCTTGTCATTGATATGATGCCCAATATGAATATATCAAAAATTATTTGAATAATTTGCGATTGAAAACAAATTTCCAAACTTTGTTTGAGCAGTTTATATATATCCTTATCATTTAGATCCAGTAACCATACATTTTGAATATGCAAGTTCATATGCTGAACATGCTGTGTATTCAGAGGTATTCAAATATATTGTGAGCAACATTTCTAAGGGTTCTGGGGCAGAGCAGCCCTTTTATAACAAAAGGATGTATCTTATATGTACTTTCCTAATGATATACTTCCTTTTAACTTGGATTGTGTTAACTTGGTTCAATAATCCTCACTTAGGAAAAGGTTGCAACTTGTAAAGACAATAAAGTAATATACTGCCTTTTATCACTACATGATTTATGGAGAAAAAAGCTAACTTTGATCATGTTAAAAGGAAGTATACTGTTAGAAAACTACATATAAGATACATTCTTTTGCCATAAAAGGGCTGAGAGGCCCTTGGTAGGATGGAGTGGACTTGTTGTGGATTTTTAGGATTGCAATGTAATAAAACCCGTGAAATTTTGCTCTATAGATTGATCAGTTCCAAATTGGCGAAGCCTCATTACAGCAGTGTATGAATACGGAAGGACGCAGACACACATGAGCGGCAAAAAGCGAACTGTGCATCATGCGTGATGTGTGTGTGGGGCCAGAATCGTGAGCGTGTGGCCATAATCATGCCCGTACACTTGGATTACTTTTGCGCATGGAGAGATCAAAACCTAATATTTCTCACCAATTTGGAACTAATTAAAAAAAAGTATTAATAATAATGAATTTTCCTCAACCTTTTCTGTTTCCTATTTATTAATTTTCCTTGCCCTCTCTTTTTACAAATCATAGGGAGGGGGCATTAATGTCGCCCTTGCCATCCCTTTGTGCTTCATCTGTGTACGTATGATATGTATAGTCTATTAACCTATTTTTATCAAATATTTCATAGGTTCAGTAACCATTGACTTTGGACAACCAAGTTCAACCTGCCCACCGCTCTCCGGCGGTACCGGACCAGCGCTGACTCCCTGGGTTCCTGCAAACATCATAGCGGGGAATGAAATCACAACATTCCGTGCAACCATGGGTCAAGCAGGAGGTGTTCGTGGATACGAAGGCATTACAGGTACGATGTGACATTGTTTTAGGGAACAATTCCATTTAGGCAACAAAAAACACAACTGTGTTCTACAAATATTCAGACCTCAAGTAGGGTTGGTCAATCGGGCTAGATTTTTTTATTTTACACTTTTATTTTTTGGGTTTTTCGCTGTATTTTTCAAAAATGGTGAATTTTAACATTTGCAAAGATAAATAATGAATAGACTAGGACAAACAAAGATGTTCAAAAATGTCCAAACAAATTGCAACAATTTTCAAAACAATTTCAAAAGTTTTTTCTCAAATTTGAAAATAAAATATGGGTTGGTCGGGCCTGTAGAACAAGGTGTTTTCCTCCTTATCTCTTGATTATTAATATGCTTTATATACAGTAACAATGTTAAGCAATCACATTGCTACATGATGAAAACCATTTATTTCCTGTTGGCGTTCAATAACATAAAATATGATATTCCTTTGCCAAAACAAAACTACATCTTGGTAAAAATTGAGATATTATAAGACTAGATAGATTCAGTATAATTTGATCACATATACTTAAGCATACCTCTGTCTCTGTCTTACTTCTTTTTTTAAATAATAAATAACTATTCAAAACTACAGATTCAACAATAAGCTATCTTCAGAATTAGCAAAGTGGAAAAATGAAACAGATTTGGCCTTTTTGTTTTGTTTTTTGTTTTCATAATCTTCAGGAAACAATAATAGATTTTGTGTGGCTTAGAAAATAAGGGTGATGTAAAAGCTGCTGGGACAAATCTCTATTTCAATGACAAGATTTTGCTGTCTATTGGTAAACCTTGCAGTGGTTAGCCTACCCCCTCTCCCGAGTACTAAAAATACTACTTCTTCTAAGCGCATGTGCGGATGGATTTCGATTACCTAATCAAACGAGCCTTTATAGTGAGCGTGTTATATTGCGCGAACGAGTAGCTTAGGGTTGTTGGTGAGACGATGGGCTGGTTCCTGGAGATTTGGTTGGTGTTTTCACTTCCAAAATTGTGATCCCGGTCAGAAACCCTGT
The DNA here is from genome assembly GCA_035610835.1 of Ophiura sarsii. NCBI lineage: Eukaryota > Metazoa > Echinodermata > Ophiuroidea > Amphilepidida > Ophiuridae > Ophiura > Ophiura sarsii. Next base: position 20,491,738 of record CM069451.1, on the reverse strand, counting down.
TAGGGTTATGGTATCAATGTTTTAGATTATAATTTTTTTTAAGATTCAGTTTGACCAACAACAACTCTATATTTGCCTTGATTCATATCTTAATACAGGACGATCAGGCTGGGGAATCGCATGGTACCTTAACAACGAGATCATCCCCGTCCTGACCCTGACGCGTGGAGTGACTTACACATTTGAAGTATTAGGAGGGGACAATCCAAGTCTTTCAGCTTCATACCATCCATTCTACATCACTGATGATCCTGATGGTGGATATGTACAACAACCTACAAACGTCAGAGAGGTATGTGGTGTAAGAGATCGATATATATACAGACAGTTTTTTGCATTTCCCTTGGGGTGTAGATGTGGCTTGTTTAGGCTATGGTGGCGGGGGAACACAATTTGTTCTACTGGCGAAATTGACGAACAAAATGTTCACATTCGAATGAATTCTGACCTAAAACAATGTTGCTTGTCAATAACAGCAAATGTCTTACTGATTTAAAAACAATTATGATCATTTTGATTGGGGGAGTGGGGGGGGGGGGGGGGGGGGGGGGTTGAAAAAAATGGCCTGATTGACCGACCCAACCTGAGAGGTCTGTTTGCCTGCAGAACAGGGTTATTAGCTTAAACAAGTTCTAACTTGTCCCATTAGTTTTTGTTCTTCTGTTTCTATTGAATGACTGATGAGAACACTCATTTATACACATAATTCTTAAACAGCTAAGAAAGTTTAAGCAATCTCATTGGTTCTCAGAGAAATCGGCGACATCTAGATGAGACAACTTAACACAGAGAGGTGGGGCCTACGTTTTAACAGTGCGCCCGACCTTCACAATGCGTGGTTTGCTCCATAACGCGCACTTCTGCAGTGCGTCTTTAGCGCTTTTCCTGCGTTTATGCCGGCGCCGTGACGCTTACGCATGGTTTACTCATCGCATGTGATTGGATGGAATGTTTGTGGGTTATTCGATCCTAGCAGGGGTAAAAGTTGTCAAATGTGGACAATAAAATGTACTTATTTCTTTGATAAATGTCTAAAGTATGATTGTTTAAGAATGAGAATAAAGGTATTGTTTTTAGACCGTACCCGTGTTATATTGTCTGACATAAATGCGTTCGATAGTATTATTTTTTGCGTAGAACAACTCCGCCTGCGGCGTCGTTGTTCTACTTAAAATAATACTATCGTCCGCATTTATGTCAGACAATATAACACGGGTACGGTCTAAAAACAATACCTTTATTCTCTAATTTGTGACAAGTCACGTTAAAAGGGGGCTTTTGTCAGCAGTGTGTATTTGAAGATATTGATGAAGTAAAGCTGGAAAGAAACAAACCTAACATTTCACATAATATATTGACCAATTGTATCGAGCAAGGTATCATTTTAAAGTTTTCAAAATGAAAATAACATCTCAATTTTCATTTTGATCAACAGCAGTCCCTTTTTTATTTGACTGGTTGCATTTAATCCATAAATTGTTAAGTATAGAATTAACTAATTTAATCAATATTGTATTTTTACATTTTCAGATGTTCAACATTTTTGCAGGACCTACAGGTAAATAATTTTTCAATGAATATGCGCACAAAGAATTAGCCATGTGCTTGAAGAGCTGGATTTGGCCCACAGGCCGCCTATTGAGAAACCTGCAATAGGGCAACACACTGATCCTAACACTTTCCACGCAGCTAAAGTTTTACAATATACAAAACAGATATTCAGAAACATGTCCCAAATTTCAGGGTCTATCTCAAGGATTACTGGACCGATACATTGCATGTTGGTACTTATTTCAATGC